>JAQZBX010005004.1:0-57911 GCA_029593785.1 Cabassous unicinctus | reverse complement strand
AAAAGGAATGATGCTCTTTAGACATGGAAAACCATAAAACATTTTTGAATTTCTAAGTAAATGTTAACTCAAAACTTATATTCCAAAATGTGAAGTGTAATGGTGCCAAAGTAGAACATTATATTTTTTAACACATCAATTTTATTGATACATAATAATAACAAATGCATACATCCAGAGTGTACAATCAATGGTATTTGGCATAATCACATAGTTGTGCATTCATCACTTCAATCATTTTTAGAGCATTTTCACAATTCCAATAATAATAATAATAAACAAAAAACAAACAAACAAAACTCATCACCTTGCAGTCTCTCTATTCTTCCCCTGCCATACATACCTGCTATTCTGTTTCCTTCTCTCTAGTATATTTTTATTTTTATTTTGTAAAAATAGTCTTATATATGCAATATCACCCATATTTGTATTTTACATGGGTTTCATTATGTTATACAGTCCCAAGTTACAATTTTTAGCTTTCCTTCTAGTAATATATATGACCTTAGACTTACCCTTTAAATTACTGTCATACCCATATAATAGCTTTGCTAGCTACAAACACTATAATGTGCTTTCACCATTTCTATTCATTTCCGAAGATTTACAACCTTTTTACCAGTTCTGCACAGATTAACCATCAGCTTTCCATTCTCTATCCTCATTCTATTTTCTGGTGAGCTATATTCTAATTATTAACTCCATGAGTTTACATAATATATTTAGCTCAGAATAGTGTAATCATAGAGTATTTGTCCTTTTTTGTCTGGCTTGCTTCATTCTACATAATGTCCTCTGAGTTCATCATGTTGTCATGTGCTTCACGCCTTCATTTTCTCTTACCACTGCATAATATTCCATCATGTGTATATACCACTATTTGTTTATCCATTCATCAGTTGATGGACACCTGGATTGTTTCCAACTTTTGGCAATCATGAATAACACTGCTATAAACATCACTGCTCTCAGTTTTTCTGTGTATATACCTAATAATGTTATTGCTGGGTCACATGGCAAGTCTATCTTCAACTTCTTTACAGTCCTCCGCAATGGCTGTCATACCCATATAATACATTTCCACCAACAGTGAATCAGTATTCCTATCTCTCCACATTTTCTCCAACATTTACAGTTTTCTGACTATTTAATAGTGTCTAGTATCATAGGTGTGAAATGATATTTCATTGTAGTTTTGATTTACATTTCCCTAATCATTAGAGATGTTGAACATTTTTTCATGTGTTTTTTCACCATTTCTATTTCTTCTCTGGATGATTGTCTTTTCAAGATTTCTGCATATTTTTTAATCAGGTACTTTGTCTTTTTATTGTTGAGTTGTATGACCTTTTTATATATCATGGATATTAAAACTTTATCAGTTATGTGATTGAAATATTTTCTCCCATTGAGTCAGCTGCCTTTTCACCCTTTTGACAAAGTCCTTTGAGGTGCAAAAGTGTTTAATTTTGAGGCGGTCCCATTTATGTATTTTTTCTTTTATTGCTCGTGCTTTGGGTGTAAGGTTTAAGAAACTATTGCTTCCCACAAGATCTTGAAGATGTTTTCCCACATTTTCTTCTAGGAGTTTTATGGTGTTTATTTTATTTTTAGATCATTGATCCATTTTGAGTTAATTTTTGTATAAGGTGTGAGATAAGGGTCCTCTTTCTTTCTTTTGGATATGGCTATCCAGTTTCCCAGCACCATTTGTTGAATAGTCTCTTCTAGCCCAGATGGGAGAGCTTGACAGCCTTGTAAAATCATTTGATGGTAGATGTGAGGGTTATTTCTGAGTTTGCAATTTGGTTCCACTATCGGTCTGTCTGTCTCTATGCCAGTACCGTGTTGTTTTTACCACTGTAGCTAAGTAATAGGCTTTAATGTCAGGAAGTGAGAGTCCTCCAACTTTGTTCTTCTTTTTAAATACGTTTTTAGCTTTTCAGGGCCCCTTAATCTTCCAAGTAAATTTCATAATTGGCTTTTCAATTTCTTCAAAAAAGGTTTTTATGGATTTTTATTGGGATTGCATTGAATCTGTAAATTAGTTTGGGTAAAATTGACATATCATATTTAGTCTTCCAATCCATGAACATGGAATGTCCTTCAATTTATTCAAGTCTTCTTCAGTTTCTTTTAGCAATGTTTTGTAGGTTTCTGAATACAGGTCCTTTATGTCCTTGGTTAAGTTTATTCCTAAATATTTGATTATTTTTGCCACTATTATAAATGGAATATTTTTCTGATTTCCTTCTCAGATTGCACATCTGTAGTGTATAGGAAAGGTATACACTTTTTTGCATATTAATCTCTTATCACACCACCTTACTGAAATTGTCTATTAATTCTAGTAGCTTTGTTGTGGATTCTTCAGGGTTTTCTATATATCGAACCATATCATCAGCAAATAGTGCAAGTTTTAATTCTTTCTTTTGTATTTGGATGCCTTTTATTTCTTTATCTAACCTAATTACTCTAGATAGAACATCGAGCATAATATTGAATAAAAGTGGTGACAGTGGGCCTCCATGTCTTGTTCCTGAACTCAGCAGGAAAACCTTCAGTGTTTTACTATTGGGTACAATGCTAGCTGTAGGTTTATCATACATGTAATTTACCATATTGAGACAACTTCCTTCTCTTCCTATCTTTTGAGGTGTTTTTATCAAGAAATGTTGCTATATTTTGTCAAATGCCTTTTCTGCATCAATCAAGAGCATCAACTGATTTTTCTTCTTCAGTTTATCAATGTGGTTTATTACACTAATTGACTTTCTTGTATTGAACAACCCTTGCATACTTAGGTTAAAACCCACCTGATCATGGTGTATAATTCTTTCACTGTGCTTTGGATTTGGTTAGCAAGTATTTTGTTGAAGTTTTTTGCATCTATATTCATTAGAGATATTTGTCTGTACTTTTCCTTTTTTTTTTGTAGTATCTTTATGTGTTTTTGGTATTATGGTGATGTTGACTTCATAGAATGAGATTGGTAGCATTCTTTCCTGTTAAGTTTTTTGGAAGAGCTTGAGCAAGAATGTCATTAGATTGTCTTTGAATAATTGGTAGAATTTGCCTGTGAAGCCATCCACTCCTGGGCTTTTTTTCATCTTTGGAGAATTTTGATGACTGTTTCAGTCTCTTCACTTGTAATTGGTTTGGTGAGTTCTTCTATTTTTCTATGGTCAGTGTATGTGGTTTATGTGTTTCTAGGAATCTTTCCATCTTGTCTACATTGTGTAGTTTTTTGGCATACAGTTGTTTCTGGTATCCTCCTATAATCTCTCTTATTTCTGTGGGGTCAGTGGTAATGTCCCCTCTCTCATTTCTGATTTAATGTATTTGTGTCTTCTCTATTTTATTCTTTGTCAGTCTAGTTAATGGTTTGTTGAGTTTTTGATCTTCTCAAAGAGCCAACTTTTGTTTTTTTTAATTCTCTCTATTGCTTTTTGTTGTTGCTGTTCTCGATTTCATTTTTTCTGCTATGATCTTTACTTTTTCTTTATTTGAGTTGGCTTGGGATTGTTTGCTGTTATTTTACTAGTTCTTCCAGGTGTACAATTATTTCTTCAATTTTAGCTCTTTCATCTTTTTTAATGTAAGCATTGAAGGCTATAAATTTCCCTCTCAGTATTGCATTCGTGGTGTCACATAGCTCTTGATATGCTTTGTTCTCATTTTCATTCATCTTAAGATATTGGTTGAATTCTCTTACAATTTCTTCATTGACCCACAGATTATTTAAGAGTGGGCTGTTTAATCTCCAAATATTTTTGAGTATTCATTTTTGTGTCCATTATTGATTTTCAGCTTCATTCAAATATGATCAGAGAAAGTGTTTTGTATAATTACAATCTTTTAAAATTATTAAATCTTGTCTCGCGACCCAGCATATGGTCTATACTGGAGAAGGATCCTTGATCATTTGAAAAAAATGTATATCATAATGTCTTTGGGTACAATGTTCTGTTGATGTCTGTTAGGTCTATTTCATGTTATTAATGTAAAGGAGTTACTTGATTCATCCATTTTGTTCTTCAGCTTTCCATTGTCATAACTTACTATTGTCTGTCTTATTATCTTTTTATTTATCCTTCTTAATAATGTTCATTGCTACACTCTTTTCCAAGTCTTTCACCCTTGTTTTGTCCTTTCAAGCAGCAGTACTCCCTTTAGTCTCTCTTGTAATTCTGGTCATTTATCATATTCTATCAGTTTTTATTTGTTTGTGAAGACTTTGAACTCACCCTCATCATTTTTAAACACATCAATTTTATTTACACATATTAATAAAACATACAATTCAGCCAACATGTGCAATCAATGGTATTTGGCATAATCAGAGTTGTGCATTCGTCTCTTCAATCATTATCAGAGCAGTTTCATTATTTCAATAATAAAAGTAATTAACAAAAAACAGAAAAACAAAGAAAATTCTTCACCTCTCAATCTCTTGATGTTTCCCCTGCTGTACATAGCTGTTATTTCTGACTATTCTTGCACAATTATTTATTTGTTTATTAAGCAATATTATTGACATATATTCACATATCAATTAATTTATCCAAAGTGTATAATCAATGGCCTTTAGTTAAATCACAAGGTGGTACATACATCTTCTCAAAAATTTTAGAAAAATTTCATTACTCCATAAAGGATTTCATGCCCCTTAGCATTCCTTCCCCAGCCCTACATAACCACTAATCTAATTTCATCTCTATAGATTGATTTATAGTTACATTTTATATAAATGGAATCATACAATATGTGTACTCTGTGTCTAGTCTCCTTCACTTACCATAATGGTTTTTTTTGTTGCTGTTGTTCTGATATTAACATTTTGTAGTATTAATCTACATGTGTTTAACTTCAAAGAAGAAAGGTCTTATATATGCAATTTTATATGTATTCATATTTCACATAATATATTTATATTTCATCCTAACAGCCTTTTTTGCAGAAATAGAAAAGCCAATAATCAAAGTTACTTGGAAGGGTAAAGGGACCTGAATAGCCAAAAATATCTTAAAAATTAAAAAAATTGGAGGACTCTCCTTTCCTGACTTTAAAGCATATTACTTAGCTATAGTGGTAAAAACAGCATGGCCCTGGTAAAAGGACAGACAGAATGACCAATGGAGCCAAATTGAGAATTCAGAAATCAACCCTCACATCTACAGCCAAGTGATTTTTTGACAAGGCTGTTAAGACCACCCAGCTGAGCCAGAACAGTCTATTCAATGAATGGTGCTGGGAGAACTGGATAGTCATACCCAAAAGAAAGAAAGAAGACCCCTATCTCACACCTTATACAAAAATTAACTCAAAATGGATCAAGGACCTGAATATAAAAATAGCAACTATAAAACTTCTAGAAAAAAATGTAGGAAAACCTCTTTAAGATCTTGTGGTAGGCAATAGTTTCTTAAATTATACCCAAAGCACGAGCAATTAAAGAAAAAAAAATGATAATTGGGATCACCTCAAAATTAAACACGTTTGTACCTCAAAGAACTTTTTCAAAATGGTGAAAAAGCAGTTGACTCAATGGGAGAACATATTTGGCAATCACATATCCAAAAAGGGTTTAATATCCCTGATATACAAAGAGATCATACAACTCAAAAATAAAAAGCAAACTACCAATTAAAAAATGGACAAAAGACTTGAAAAGACAATTGTCCAAAGAAGAAATACAAGTGGAAAAGAAACACGTGAAAAAATGTTCAACATCACCCACTATTAGGGAGATGCAAATCAAAACTACAAGGAGATATCATTTCATTCCTATTTGACTGGCTGCAATTAAAAAGTCAGAAAACTGTAGATGTTGGAGAGGATGTGGAGAGATAGGAACATTGATTCACTATTGGTGGGAATGTAGAATGGTACAGCCACTGTAGAGAACTGTTTGGCAGTTCTTAAGGAAATAGAATATAGACTTACCATGTGGCCCAGCAATACCATTACTAAGTATATACCCAGAAGAACTGAGAGCAGTGACACAAAGAATACACCAATGTTTATAGCAGCGTTATTCACGATAACCAAAAGTTGGAAACAACCCAGTGTCCAAAAACTGATGAATGGATAAACAAATTGTGTGGTATACATGTGAAGGAATGTTATGCAGCAGTAAGAAGAAATAAAGTCGTAAAACATATAACAACGTGAATGAACCTGAAGGACATTATGTTGAGTGAAGCAAGCCAGACACAAAAGGACAAATACTGTGATTGTGCTATTATGAACTAAATAGATTTTGTGAAATGTAATTATATCATGTCAAATATGAATATGGGTAAAAGTGCATATATAAGGCCTTTTTACTTTGAAGCTGAACAAATGTAGGTTAATAATACAAAATGTGAATATCAGACCAAAAATAAAACACAGTATACTAAGTGAAGGATACCTGACACAGAGTACTACATATTGTATGATTTCATTTATATAAAATGTAAATATAAATGTATTAGTCAGCCAAAGGGGGGCTGATGCAAAATACCAGAAATCTGTTGGTTTTATAAAGGGTATTTTTTTGGGGTAGAAGCTTACAGTTACCAGGCCATATAGCATAAGTTACTTCCCTCACCAAAGTCTATTGTCACATGTTGGAGCAAAATGGCTACCGATATCTGTGAGGGTTCAGGCTTCCTGGGTTCCTCTCTTCCCAGGGCTTGCTTCTCTCTGGGATCAGCTCCTTTGCTATCTCCACAAGGCCAGCTGTAGACTATCGGGTGACTAGCTTGTTTCTCTTCTGGGGGCCATATCTCCAAACTTCCTTCTCTGCAGTGTGGTTTCTCTGTGAGTCCCCGCCCACCAAGGGGACAGGGATGCAACGTCCTACTGATGTGGCCCAATCAAAGCCTTAATCATTATTTAATCAAGTAAAAGTAAAACCTCTGGATCCAATACACTCTAATATGCCCAGAGGAAAAGATCAGTTTACAAACATAATCCAATATTACTTTTTTGGAATTCATCAATAATAAACTTCTACAATAAATCTCTTTTTTGAACAACAGTTTTGCTGCATACAGACCCCTTGTCTGGCAGTTTTTCTCCTTCAGTATCTTAAATATATCACACCATTTTCTTCTTTCCTCCATGGTTTCTGAGAGGTCAGCACTGAATCTAATTGAGGTTTCTTTGTATGTGATGCTGTGCTTTTCTCTTGCTGCTTTCAGAATCCTCTCTTTATCTCTGATATTTGTCATTCTGAATACTCAGTGTTTCAGGTTAGGTCTATTTGGATTATTTTGTTTGGGGTGTTTTGTCCTTCTTGGATACTGATATTTATGTCTTTCATAAGGGTTGTGAAATTTCTCTCATTATTTCTTCAAATATTCTTTCAGCCCCATTTTCCATTCTCTTCTCCATCTGGGGCACCAATAATGTATATGTTTTTGTGTTTCCATTGTCGTTTAATTTCCTGAGATCTTGTTCCATATTTTCCTTTTTTTTTTTCTGTTTTCCTTTCTTTCCCAGTTTGGATGTTCTGTCTTTAAAATCACTAATTCTGTGTTCAAGCATTACACATCTGCTTTTATGTGCCTCTAATGTGTTGTTAATCTCATCAATCATGTCTTCATTCCCATAAGGTCTGTTACTTTTCTTTGCAGGCTTTTAAATTGTTCTTTAGGCTCACCCAGTGTCCTCTTAATCTCCTTTATCTCTTTACTTACATTTTCCTTTAATTCTTTGAATTGATTTAGGAGAATTGTGTGATTATCATTGATTAATTGTCTTAAATCTTGTATCTTTTCAGGATATTTGGTTTGTTCCTTTAGCTCGGCCATCTCTTCCTATTTCCTAATATGGCTTGTGATTTTTTTCTATTGTCTAGGCATCTGAATTTGGTAGTGAATTTACTCAGATGGACATTTTCTCTTACTTGCCTACTGTTTTTTTCCCCCACAGCTCTTTGATATTTGGTTCAACTTATTCTAAATCTTTAAAATTTCCCAGCTTAAGTTATCAAAATCAGACCAGGGACTCACTATTGGGATGCAGATTTTTTCCCAGGAGTTTCAGTTAAGAGAGACTTAAGTTTTCTCCATGCAATTTCCAGACCTGCCAGCAGATGGTGCCCATCATAGCACCTTTCCACAAATGTGTTTCTTTCGATCTGCTTTCCTGTGTTTTGATCTGACCAGAGCTGAGATTCAATGTGGGCTCTGCTGACAGAATTCACTGAAGATAAGCTCCCGACTCCCCCTCTCTTTTCCCTTGTAACAGCTGGCAGGGTGGAAGATGTCTCTTCCCCTCTCAGTCGGCTGCAGTGACCAGGGGTTTTATCCCAGGTAATATCTTTGGGGTGGGGGAGGGGAATTATTTGTTCTTTTGGGTTCTCCATCTCTGTGTTCCTGACCCTCCTGGGAGTTGTATAGCACTGTTGTGGTCTGCTGTCCCCCAAAGCAGGTCTCCATCAGTGGAGACAAACATAAAGGGAAGACTTCACTCAGATGATATAATACACTATAACTTTCCAGATCAAATTCTAGTGAGGAAAGATCATGGCAAATATATTTCCCATTCTTCCTTTATTGCATTTCTTTACCTTTTTCTTCATGTTCCTCTCCAGGAGGCCAAAGAAGTTGAAATTTTCTTTCTCTCTCCCTTCCTGAAGCTTAGACACTTGGCTAAAAGAATTAAGCACCAGGATTTTCTGTTCCTCCTGATCATGCCTAAATTATATTATTAAATGTGACATGCTTGAGAATGTGCTTTGTTATTGATATATGTTATATAAACAAAAGTAAAATAATAACTCATATGCAAAATTTTAAAGACAAAATAATTATCAAATATGTACCTAAATCAGGCTAGTTAGAGCAACATATATTGAAGGGGACTTTTATATTACTGTCTTAGATGAGTTCCTTTTTTCATTCCACAACAATCCATCACAGAGTCTTGTCAGCTGTATCTCCAAAATGCATTGAATATCTATATTC
This sequence comes from Cabassous unicinctus, assembly GCA_029593785.1. NCBI lineage: Eukaryota > Metazoa > Chordata > Mammalia > Cingulata > Chlamyphoridae > Cabassous > Cabassous unicinctus. Next base: position 48,951 of record JAQZBX010005004.1, on the reverse strand, counting down.
TGCTCTCTATTTCCACTGGTCTGGTAGATTTTACACTAATAGACTCAGTTGAAGCAAGCACCTCTGAATAGTTCTCTCTCACATTGTCTCTGGGCTTGACCATGTGAATTGCTTTGTTAATTATTCATCAGCAAATGTGATGCAAGCAAAGATGTATAAATGCTTGTACATGGGAAACTTGCCCTCTTGGAACACTTCTGTCACCATGTGAGGAAGCTCAGTCTGTCCTATTTAAAGAGGCCCAACCATACACCTGTTCCAAATTAGCCTCGTCACCTAGTCAATGAACCAATTAAATGCAGTTGCATGACTGAACACAGGAGTGTCCTGCAGAAAATCCACCCTGGCAACCCATTTTATTGTGAGAAATAAGGATTTCTTTTTTATTCATTAATTTTTTAATGTATGCATCAGAGTTTAATAACAGTTTAAGGAGGTGGAAACAATTGACATTCACAAATATGGCATTTCTTATGGATCCTAGAAAAGGCTGTGCTTCCATGGCCTCTTCTAAAGCTTAGTGATGACCAGAAAAAGTCAATTTCTTTCAACTATCTTTATTCCATCCTTTTATATATTCCTACAAACCAGGTCTCATCTTAACCATATTTGATTAATTTCATGAGAGAAATTGAACAACTTATCATGTTCTTCCCAAAGCAATTTACTACTTTCATTAGAGATTTAGTCTAAATTTTGTTATTGAACTTCACAGGAAGTGGTTGGAAATTAAAAATCTTGAGATTTGGTATTGATCAACCCATTTATTTAACATTAATCTACACTAAGCACATAGACATTGCCTTAAATACAGGTCCCTCAAACCAGAAATTAAGCTCTGACCTATTGAATGTTGTTTCTGTATTTGAGACCCATATTTTTTTTTCCTCTATCAAAGACATCACTTGGTGCGAGAGAGCGTTGAAAGAATTTTCCAGGTTATGGGAGCCCTAAATCTTCTTTCATCTTACTCTGCATTAAGCTGTTTAAAATGAGACAAGAAAAATCATAAAAAATTTTAGGAAATTAAAAATGTTATGTTTCTTATTTTATTTACTTATAAATCAAACATTATAAAATGAAATATTTTGGGCCTCTTATAATTAAGGCAATTTGCAAAATGACTGATAAGTAAATAACTGAAATGATTATAGCAATGTTAAAAAATTAATATGCACTTCAAAATGTTCCTTTACCTAGGCCCCAGGAAATCCGCTCACGCACACACACACACACACACACACACACACACATCTAGGAGAGACCTAATTGCAAACTGCATCTGAAACTGGACACAGATCTGTGAGTGAGAGAAATGAATGTTTACCCTTATAAGTCACTGAGATTATGAGGTCTTTTATTATGTAGCATTATTGCAGACATAACTGACTAATAAAGACTTAAGGACACATCAAAATTACTCTGGTAAGGAAGAAAAGGAAGACAGTGCAGGCTAACATACTAAGATCTGCCACGGCACCCTCTGAAATTGAGCATAGCACATTTAGGGACTTTCATGGTTGAGGGTGGTTGAAGCATGGTAAACATACGGATAAGTGTAAAAAGCATAGCTGATAGAGGTAAGCAGAGACAGCTTCTGAAAAAAAACACTTGGATGGCCTGTTAAGGAGTTTGAATTTTTCTATACACATCCAGAAAACAGCAGAGAAACTGTTGAACAATTTCAAGGAGGTAGTGACTCACTAGAAAACAATTTGCATGATGGCATGCACCAAGTGCTGGATTTCTTTAATTTATGAGACAAGCTTCCCAAAGTTCATGAAAAAAGAACACTTGGAAACTGCATTATCTCTTCCTCTAAATGGTACTTTGAATAATTGAAGAATTAATGAAATTTCCCAAAATGTGCCTATAATAACAAAAATGAGATTATTTTAATTTCAACTATTTTGGAGATCATAGCATAATTAGAAATGCAAGAAAAGAAAGAACATGTGATTTGCAATAAAAATTCGCAGATCCTTGTCCAGGTTCCTAACTAGTTCTATGAACTTAAGTGAGTTTTTAAGCTCTCTGAGCTTGAGTTTTCTCAGTTGTAAAATGAGGATGAGAATAATCCAAGCATTGTTGTAAGAAAAAAATAAAATAATGAATGGAAAAAGTTTTGCAAATTGTAAAATATGCTAAAGATATTAATTGTCATTTTTTATTCAAAGTAAAATTATGCAATCATTTAAAACATTTTAAACTGACTCTTCAAAATTTTGTCTTCTATATTATGTTCAGATAATTTTATTAACAAGGGGAATAGCTGTATCTAAAAGAAGCACTGGATTGCTCAGCAAGTCAGTCAAATATGCTCCATCAAAAATTTTGAAATCATGATTCTGGCTCAATATGAACTAGAAATAGAATCTTTGTGTGCCTAAGTTTTTATAGATGTTAAATGATAAGGTTAAAATATATTCAAATGGAGGTGAAAAGATTCATTTGTAAGGTAAATATACAAATTCCGATAACTAGATCATTATGATAAACCGAGTATAATTTATCAAAACTAATTTCTATTATTCAGCCTTATTTCTGAAATATAGACTCAATTTAGTCTTCTGGAATTTATGCTAATATATCAAGTCTGGTTGATTGTTTTTAAGTTTTTATAACAATTGTTAGTTAGAAATACTTGAGCTAAAATGGCCACGTCTCTAATATGCTCCATAGCAGAATAAGACATTCTGAGGAAAAGTCAATTCAGCTCTTGCCTCAAAGAAGTAAAGAAAACTAAATTTATTACTTTGCTTCCCACCCAAAAAGTATCAGTCAAACCATAAAATAATATTTTAGTAAACAAAACGACACCATAATAATGCATTTACATTACTTTTAAAATTTTAACTCATATATTGGCACACGTGTTTTAAATCATGACCGATTTACCACAGAGGGAACCTAAATAGTCTATTAGTTAAGTGAAGTTTGTTTTAAAATGTAAATACTTTTATTACATTATTATCATTTGGCTAATTTTTTAAAAACTCTATTCTATACCTTCTGAATCACTAGAAAACTTCTTGAATGCTATCGATAAAATTGTTCAAAAAATTTATTTAATTCAATTCATTTGTTGCTCATCCAAAGAGCATTGAGCAAAGAACCAGAAATACCAAAGGCTCTGGGATAAAAAAAATCTCAGGATCTGGAAAGAGGTCTTCATATTATTTATTCCAACCCTTTATTTTGGCCAAGGAGGTGGTTTATCTGAGCTCACAGAGCCAAAAATATCAAAGCAAAGAACACACATCCATAGACCTATATGTGGATGTTAAAGGCATACCATGTCAATTCTCTTTGTGATATCAATTAGTTACAACTTTGATTCTAGTTTGCCTATCAGTCAATACTAGGTAAACCCGGCCTGAACACAGTTCCAAACACCCACAGAATAAAAACAAATAGACTTTTGAGAGAAATACAGGCATTCTTCATGCCAAAATCAGAAAGAAATAGCACAAAGAAGCAAAAGAGGCATAGATTATATCTTTGCATGACTGCGTGATTCAGAACTTAGGACATTTGAATTTAGTTATTCAAGGTCAATCCAACTTTATTCAAAAATATATTGCATATAACAAATATACATATTTTCACAGCTGAAAGGAGTCATAAATATATGTACATGTACACCTTTATTTTATAGACATTATTTTACTTTAAAGGTTTATTGTTTTATTACTATTGTTAATGGAATGTAACACGTAAATGCCTAATTTTCCTACTTTTGGATTTTTAAGACAAAGAAAGTCTTTGTTTCTGGGAAATTTAATGTTAAATTGAAGAAGACTAGTACCAAAACAAGAGGTGCTGAAAGGAGTGGAAGAAGAAAGATACCATTTTGCTTTTCAGCTGAAAGAAGTTGCCAAATATAGAAGCTTGAAATTTCCATAGCTTTATTACATATGTTACTATTTATTTTTTTAGTTTCAAAAATTGAAGTGTGAAAATGAAGATTAAATATCCAAACAATCACTAACTCATATGCAAAATCTTGAAGACAAAAACTATAATCAAATATGTACCTAAATCAGGCTAGTTATATCAACATATAATGAAGGAAATTTTTATATTATTGTCTTAGATGAGTTCCTTTACTCTTTCCACCACAATCCATCACAGAGTATTGTCAGCTCTGTCTCCAAAATGCATTGAATATCTATATGCTGCTCTCTATTTCCACTGGTCTGGTAGATTTTACATTAATAGCCTCAAATGAAGCAAGCACCTCTGAATAGTTCTCTCTCACATTGTCTCTGGGCTTGACCATGTGAATTGCTTGGTTAATTATTCATCAGTAAATGTGATGCAAGCAAAGATATATAAATGCTTGTACATGGGAAACTTGCCCTCTTGGAACACTTCTGTCACCATGTGAGGAAGACTAGTCTGTCCTATTTGAGGGAGACCCAATCATACAGCTGTTCCAAATTAGCCTAGTCACCCAGTCAATGAGCCAAGTCAAGGCAGTTGCATGAGTGAGCACAGGAGTGTCCTGAAGAAAAGCCACCCTGGCAACCCATTTCATTGTGAGAAATAAGAATTCCTTCTTCATTTATTAATTTTCTATGTATGCCTCAAAGTTTATTATCAGTTTAAGGAGATGGAAACAATTCTCAAATAATGGTAAATGAAATATTAGGCAGTCATATTCATAAAAAGTAAGTTGTCCAGTCCTTTCTACAACTTAGGTAATAGCCTCTCCCATTTTGCTTGGCCTCTCTCCCACCTCCTTCTTCTTCCATATCCCTCCTCATCCCCTGTGAAAGCATTCCCACGAACTCCAAATGTTTCTCACTTAACGGTGTTTAGCACTTCACCTCTTTCCCTCTGCTCCACTCACCTTTTGACTGCCAGCCAGATCCAACTGCTCAGCAGAACAAAATGGCCTTTCATTTAATAGTAACCCCCAGATAATTTTGGTTTTAAATAGCTTTGTGTGTGTGTGTATGTGTGTGTGCTTACATGGGGTAGAGTACCAAATTGAAAATTCCATATAGTCAGACTTAACATCCATTCAATCATCAAAAAATTATTGAATGCCTACTTGCAAAATGAAATTCAGTGCTTACACTATTGAAATGATAGCCTAGTGAATAGTCAAAAATCACAAATATCCATGTATACCTCTGGAGTCTAATAATCCCTGTTAAGGAGAGATGTGTAGTGCTTTGAGAAAATATAAGAGACAACATTGGGGAAGGGAAAAAATAGGGCAGTGGCTTCATCAGATTTTTTTAAAGATCATACTAGCAGTAGCATGAAGAATAGATGGGGGTAGGGCAGTATGGACACTCTTGGAGGAGTACAGAAGGTACCTGTTTAGATCAGATAGGGCTGGGAGTAGGGGGTTAAGGGTGATGAGGACAGAAGTGATTACTGCACAGCCCTGAACTAATCAACAGCTTCTTCTCCTCTTCTATCTTTCCTGCCGGCTCACTTTGTCCTAGTCTTTAAATTTTACATCCGTCTTTTTCACCTTCCACAACTTTCCCCTAACTTTCCTATGTACACGAGCAAATCTGATATTCTTTCCTCCTTCCTCCTTTAAAGTCCTCAGCTTCTATCTCTGGTAGGTTGAATAAGTATGTCTACTAGCTAAAAATTTTATTCAAATATTTTAATAGACAAAACAAATGGGAAACAACTTAAAACATTGACGGAGCAAAGAAATTACTGAGGTGTTTTGTGCTGGAAGATGTGTATATTTTCTGTGGATACTTCACATACTCTAAACAAATATCAGTAAGTTATAGTGCCGATGTTGTAACCATTCCATCAAAACTCCAGTATTGGCAAATTAAACTTGTACTAAGATAATATTTTCTACATATTATATTGGCAAAAGTCTAAAAGTTTGGTAAATTATTCTATTAGTAAGGTTACTAGGAATTAATTTCCTGATGAGCAAGTTATGCAATTGGCAAGCGCTATCAAAATTGCAAACACATGTACCCATTAGTTTAGCAGTTCCACCTCTGCAAATTTATTCTACAGGTTGCTTACACACATTTGAAATAACTATAAACAAGGTTATTCATTGTAGAACAGTTTTTAATGGCAAAAGCTGAAAACAACATAAACGTCCATCAATAGGTAACTGGTTAAATAAATTATGATACCTTTGTAAAATTGAATAATATGCTCTCTGTAAATGTAAAGGGAAAAATTCCTGCAAATATTAAGTGAAAAGATGATGTGTTTAGGATGATAATATTTTTACAAATCGATTTTATTGATACTTATTAATAAAGCATAAGTTCATCCAAAGTGTACAAGCAATGGTATTTGATATAATAACATAGTTGCACATCATCACTCAAATCATTTTTAGAGCATTTTCATTATTCCATTAATAATAACAATAAAAACAAAAACCAACCAATCAACCAAACAAACAAAACTCATCACCTCGCAATCTCTCTTTGCTTCCCCTGCCATACATAGCTGCTATTCTGTTACCTTCTCTCTAGTTTATTTGTATGTATTTATATTTTGTAAAAACAGTCTTATATATACATCACCCATATTCGTATTTTACATGAGGTTTGACTGTTATACATTCCCATGTTACATTTTTTATTTCTTTCTAGTAATGTAAATGTCCTTAGACTTTCCCTTTCAACCGCTGTCATACCCATATAATAACTCTGCTAGTTACAAACATATAATGTGCTTTCACCATTTCTATTCATTTCCGAAGATTTACAAACAAACTTTTTACCAGTTCTGCACAGATTAAGCTACAGCTTTCCATTATCTACCCTTATTCTATTTTCTGGTGACCTATATTCTAATTATTAACTCCAAGAGTTTACAGAACATATTTAGTTCATAATAGCACAATCATACAGTATGTGTCTTTTAGTGTCTGGCTTGCTTCACTCAACGTAATGTCCTCCAGGTTCACCCATGTTGTCATATGCTTCACGACTTCATTTCTTCATACCACTGCATAATATTCCATCCTAGATATACACCACTATTCGTTTATCCATTCATCAGTTGATAGACACCTGAGTTGTTTCCAACTTTTGGCAATCAAGAATAATGCTGCTATGAACATGGGTGTACAGATGCCTATTTGTGTCTCTGCTCTCAGTTTTTTTTGGGTATATACCTAGCAGTGGTATTGCCTGGTCAATGGCAAGTCAATATTCAACTTCCTCAGGAACTGCCAGAGTCCTCCACAGAGGCTGTACCATTCTACATTCCCACCAACAGTGAATCAGTTTTCCTTTCTCTCCAAATCCTCTCCACAATTTACAGTTTTCCAACTTTTTAATTGCATCCAGTCTAATAGGATTGAAATGATATCTCATTGTAGTTTTGATTTGCAGCTTCCTAATAGTGGATGATGTTGAACATTTTTTCATTTGTTTATTTGCCACTTGTATTTCTTCTTTGGACAATTGTCTTTTCAAGTCTTTTGCCCATTTTTAAATTGGTAGTTTGCTTTTTATTGTTGAGTTGTATGATCTCTTTGTATATCAGGGATATTAAACCCTTTTTGGATATGTGAATGCCAAATATTTTCTCCCATTGAGTCAGCTGCCTTTTCACCATTTTGAAAAAGTCCTTTGAGATGTAAACGTGTTTAATTTTGAGGTGGTTCCATTTATCTCTTTTTCTTTAATTGCTCATGCTTTGGGTGTAAGGTTTGAGAAACTATTGCCTATCACAAGATCTTGAAAATGTTTTCCTACATCTTCTTCTAGGCATTTTATGGTTGTAGCTTTTATATTCAGGTCCTTGATCCATTTTGAGTTAATTTTTGCATATGTTCGATAAGGGTCCTTTCTGTTTTTTTGAATATGGCTATCTACTTTTCCAAGCACCATTTTTTGAATAGACTCCTCTAGCCTAGCTGGGTGGTCTTAACAGCCTTGTGAAAAATAACTTGACTGTAGATGTGAGGGTCAATTTCTAGGTTCTCATTCTGGTTCCATTGGTCAATCACTCTGTCTTTATACAAGTATCATGCTGTTTTTACTAACATAGCTACGTATTGTGCTTTAACGTCAGGAAGTGAGAGTCCTCTAACTTTGGTCTTCTTTTTAAGACATTTTTGGCTATTTGGGGTCCCTTACTCTTCCAAATAAATTTGATTATTGGCTTTTTCAATTTCCTCAAAAAAGGCTGATGTGATTGTACTGGGATTGCCTTGAATCTGTAAATCAGTTTGGGTAGAATCGACAATATTTAATCTTCCAATCCATGAACATGGAATATCCTTCCATTTATTTATGTTTTCTTCTGTTTTTTTTAAAGCAATGTTTTGTAGTTTTCTGAATACATGTCCTTTATGTTCTCGGTTAAGTTTATTCCTAAATATTTGATTCTTTTAGTCACTATTATAAATGGAATTTTTTTCTCATTTCCTCCTCACATTGCACACCAGTAGTGTAAAGAAATGCTATTGAATTTTGAGTATCAATCTTGTATCCCAAAACATTGTTGAACTCATCTATTAATTCTAGTTGCTTTCTTGTGGACTTTTCAGGAATTTCTAGATATAGGATGATATCATCAATGAATAGTGAAAGTTTTTCTTCCTTTCCTATTTGGGTAGCTTTAATTTCTCTAGCCTAATTACTCTAGCTAGAACTTCAAGCACAATATTGAATAATAATGGTGACGGTGGGCATCATTGTCTTGTTCCTGTTCTCAGGAGGAAAGCTTTCAGACTTTCACTGTTGAGTACAATGCAAGCTGTAGGTTTTTCATAGATGCACTTTACCATATTGAGAAAGCTTCCTTCCATTCCTATCTTTTGGAGTGTTTTTGTCCAGAAAAGGTGCTGTATTTTCTCAAATGCCTTTTCTGCATCAATCTAGAGAATAATCCAATTTTTCTTCTTCATTTTATCAATGTGGTTTATTACACTAATTGGTTTTCTTGTGTTGAAACACCCTTGCTTACCTGGGATGAAACCCACTTGATCATGGTCTATAATTCTTTTACTGTGATTTTGGATTCGGCTTGAAAGTATTTTGTTGAGGGTTTTTGCATCTATATTCCTTAGAGAAAAAGTCTGTAACTTTTTCCAGTAACACCTTTGTCTGGTTTTAGTATTATGGTATTGCTGACTTCATAGAATGAGATTGGTAGCATTCTTTCCTGTTTAATTTTTTGGAAGAGCTTGAGGAAGTTTGCTATTAGATTATCTTTTGAATATTGGCAAAATTCACCTATGAAGCCATCTGGTCCCAGACTTTTCATCTTTGGGAGGTTTTTGATGACATTTCAATTTCTTCACTTGTGATTGGTTTGTTGAGGTCTTCTATATCTCCAGAGTCAGTGTAGGTGGTTCATTTGTTTCCAGGAATTTGTCCATCTCATCCACATTGTCTATTTTTTTGGCATGAAGTTGCTCACAGTATCTTCCTTTGATATCCCTTATTTCTGCTGGGTAAGTGGTAATGCCCCCCATCTCATTTCTGCTTTTATTTATTTGCATCTTCTCTCTTTTATTCTTTGTCAGTTTAGCTAAGGGTTTGCCTATTTTGCTGATCTTCTCAAAGAACTAACTCTTTTTTAAAAAAATTTTTCTCTATTGTTCTTTTTTTCTTGAGTTATTTCTGCTCTGATCTTTACTATTTCTCTCCTTCAAATTGGTTTGGGCTAGCTTGCTGTTCTTTTTCTAGTTTTCCAGGTGTGCAGTTATTTCTTTAATTTTAGCTCTTTCATTGTTTAAATGTTAGCATTGATTGAGGTCTATAAATTTCATTCTCATAGCTGCTTTTGCAGTGTCCCATAGGTTTTCATATTTTCATTCATGTCAAGATATTTGCTGAATTCTCTTACAATTTCATTTTTGACCCACAGATTATTTGAGTGTGTTGTTTAATATCCATATACTTATGAATTTTCCATTTATCCATCTATTATTGACTTCCAGCTTCATTCAGTTAAGATTAGAGAAAGTGTTTTGTATATTTTGTATCTTTTTTAATTTATTGAGAATTGTCTTGTGATCCAACATATGGCCTATCTTGGAGAAGGATCCCTGAGCATTTGAACAGAATGTATATCCTGCTGTTTTGGGATGCAGTCCTCTATAGATGTCTGTTTGGTCTAGAGCATTTATCATATTATTCAAGCTCTCTGTTTCCTTATTTATCCTCTGTCAAGATGTTCTATCCAATACTGAGAGTGGTATATTTAAGTCTCCAACTATTATTGTAGATACATATATTTCTCCGTTCAGTTTTACCAGTGAGTGCCTCATGTTTCTTGGGACACTCATGTTACGTGCATAAATATTTATTATAATTATTTCTTTTTCATAAATTGCTCCTTTTATTAATATATAATGATCTTCTTCATCTCTTATAACAGTTTTTAATTTAAAATCTATTTTGTCTGATAGTAGTATCACTCCTCCCAGTCTTTTTTGGTTCTTATTTGCAAAGAATATCTTTTTCCAACCTTTCCCTTTTTCTTTTTTTTTAAAAGATTTATTTATTTACTTTATCTATTTTAAACGCCCCCCCCCATTTGCTGTTTTTTGTGTCCATTCGCTGGGCTATTCTCTGTGTCTGTTTCCTGCCATCTCTTCTCATCCTTCTCCTCCAGTCTTCACCAGGATTCGATCCTGGAGACTTCTGATGTAGGAGAGAGGTGTTCTGCCACATGCGGCACCTTGGTTCCTGGTTTTCGGAGCATCTCGTCTTGACTCTCCCCTGCGTCTCTCTCCTGTTACGTCATCATCTTGCTGCATGACTCCCGGGGACTGGTGGCTCACCGGCATACAGAGCCTGGCAACCCATGTGCCTTCTATATATATGTTTTTTTATTTTACTGGGAGGTCCCGGGGATCGAACCCAGGTCCCTTCATATGGCAGATGGACGCCTAACCATTTGAGCCACATCCACCCCTCAACCTTTCCCTTTTAACGAGGTTGTGTCCTCACATCTGAGATGAGTATCATGTAGGCAGCATATAGATGGCTCATACTTTTTATCCATTCTTTCAGTGTATGTCTTTTGATTAGGGAGTTCAAGCCATTCACATACAACGTTATTACTGTAAAGGCATTACTGACTTCATCCATTTTGTCCTTAGGCTTTCTGTGGTCATATATTACTATTGTTTGTCTTTTTGCCCTTTAATTTACCCTTCCTAATAATCTTTCATTCTACATTATTCTCCAACTCTCTTGTTCCCCCCCCCCTTTTTTATTAAGGCTGCAGCACTCCCTTTAATATCTCTTGTAATTCTGGTCTTTTGTTAACATATTCTATTGGTTTTTATTTATCTGTGAAGAATTTGAACTCACCCTTATATTTGAAGGACAGTTTTGCTGGATACAGAACTCTTGGTTGGCAGTTTTTCTTTCAATACCTTAAATATATCAGTTTCTGATGAGAGGCAGGCACTGAATCTAATTGAGGTTCTCTTTTATGTGATGCTTTGCTTTTCTCTTGCTGTATTCAGATTCCTCTCTTTATCTCTGATATTTGTCATTCTTAAGAGTAAGTGTCTCAGGGTAGGTCTATTTGGATTTTTTGTTTGTGGTGTGCTGTCCTTCTTGTATATTGATATGAATGTTTTTCATAGGGGTTGGGAAGTTTTTTGCTATTATTTCCTCAAATATTCTTTCTGCCCCCTTTCCATTCTCTTTTCCTTCTGGGACATGAATAATGCATATGTTTGTGTGATTCACATTGTCGTTCAGTTCCTTGAGATCCTGTTCCATTTTGTCCATTGTCTTCTCCTGCTATTCTCCTGTTTTTTCCATTTCAGATATTCTGTCATTAAAATCACTAATTCTGTCTTCAAGCCATTCAAATATGCTCTTCTGTGATTCTAATGTATTTTTAATTTCATCCATCATGTCTTTCATTCCCATAAGGTCTGTTACTTTTCTTTGCAGGCTTTCAAATTGTTCTTTATGCTCACCCAGTGTCTTCTTAAAATACTTTAGCTCTTTACTCTTATTTTCTTCCAATTCTTGAATTGGTTTGGGAGAGTTGTATGATTATCATTGAATATGGCCTTAAATCCTGTATTGCTTCTTTGAAATTTGGTTCAACTTATTCTGTCTTTAAAATTGCCCAGTTTAAGTTATCAAAATCATGCCAGAGACTCACTAATGGGGTGCAGATTTTCTCCCAGGAGTTAGGGTACAGAGAACCAAGAGCAGTTTTTGTGCATGTAATTTCCAGAATGGCCAGAAGATGGCACTCATCAGTGCACCTTTCCACTTAAGTGTCTTAATCTTAGTTTTCCTGTGTTCTGATGTGGCCAGAGCTGAGATTCAAAGCAGGCTCTGATGGCCAAATTCACTGAAAAGAAGCCCCAATCCCTGACTCCCTGTCCCTTTTCCCTTGTAACAGCTGACAGGGAGGAAGATGTCTGTTCCCCTCTTTGTCAGCTGTAGTGAATCAGGGGTTTTACCACAGCTTAATATCTTGGGGGAGGGGTAAGAGAACCGTTCCCCTCTGCCATAGGTGTTTGGTAACTCACATTTGTTGTTTCTGATCTTTGTCTTTCTGTCCCTGACCCTCCTGGGAGTTGTGAGGCACTGTCCTGGTCTGCTGACCCACAAAATTGCTTCCATGGACTGCTTTTGGCCTTTTCTCCATTGTTTTTGTGCAAGAGTTGAGCCTTGACTGCCTACTCTGATGCCATCTTTGGATCCTTGATGACTATTTTTTAAACTTAAATAAAAATTTTGAAAAAAAATTATGTTACTGAAAAAGATATTATTGAAAGAGTACACAACCAAATTGACAGATTCTGAGAAGATATTTGCCTTACATGTACTTAAGTTTCATATTAAAAAAATAAATAATTTTAAAGATTAGTAATAGTAAAAAAGCCAACAACACAATTGAAAAAAAATGGGCTGCAAATTTGAACAGAGATTTCATAAAAGAGAATAACTAATGGCCAATACACATTTGAAGAATTTTTCAACTCTACTAATCAGTAAGAAAATGCAAATCACAATCACAGTGGTCTAATACAAATATATCCCAAATGTTCAATGTGGGGAAAAAAAGAAAAAAAACAAATGTTGACAAAAATTTCAAGTAGCAAGATTTTTTCACACTGATGAAAGGAGTTTAATTAGGTATGTTAACTGCAGAAACATTAGAATTGTACTAGATACACTGTAACCCATCACTCATTCCCAGTTATATTTATAAAAAATACATATATGTGCTCACTAAAAGTCCAAGCAAAAGAAGATTGTTTGCATTAAAATTCATACTCATCAAAACTGGACATTATCCAAATGCCACCTGTGATGGTTAATTTCAGTGGTCAGCTTTCACAAGGCCATATAGATGATTTGTGTTATAGTCATACCCAGTATTCTTAAATTCACATTACTGTACAATCCATACATTGACTATGTCGACATTCCTATCTACAAACCTTATAGGAAGTGATTCTAAACATGATTTTTTTGCTTTTTTTTTTTTAGGAGGTACTGGAGATTGAACCCAGGACCTTGTACATGGGAAGCAGGTGCTCAACCACTGAGCTACATCCACTCCCTAATGAGAGTTGGTTTTTTTGTTTATTTGTTTGTTTTTTGGAGGTACCAGAGATCAAACCCAGGACCTCATACATGGGAAGCAGGCACTCAACCACTTGAGCTACATCTGCTCCCTTAAATGTGATTTTTCATTTCAGTAAAGCCTAGGTTCAGGTGTTGACCCAGGGATTTACTAACTATAGGAATTTGCAGAAATTCTTTAACCTCTCCAAGTCTTTGTTTTCTCATTTGTAAAATGGCTCACCAAACTGTAAAGCTTTATACATACTAAATGAGTTTGTTTGCATAAACTGCTTAGTTTATTTGCTACTATTATTTCTTCAGTCTTTTACTATACTTTCTAAATTTACCGTGTAATATTTTGGAAACATCTAAGATTAAGGATTAGATCAATTAGGAAATAACTTAAATTGCAAATCAACATTCTCGTAAAACACATGCATATACAATTAGTCCTAAGTCTTTCAAGATATAATACATTTTTTTTCCAGTGAAATGATGCAAAACCCTGCCACAGTGGTGGTTCATCATAATTCCTTTGTTAAATAAGTAGATCATTAAGATTCTACTCAGTGATGATAAAGACTGACAAAGAAATATTCGGTCATACAATATTCAGTGAAACTTCAATAGGTTGCTAGCACTGCCATGCTATATGTGACAACCTGGGTTAATTTCTTTTTCAATGGATAAGTGTATGGGATTCATTAAATCTTTTAAATTAGAAGTCATTGTTTTAGCTAATAATATATTTGCTATTAAACATGCTTAAGATAATTTGTAATGCCTACATTTTCTATTTTTAATTTCACATATTATTAGAACCTTTGAGTATGCAGAGTTAATTGATTAAGATTAAATCCTAATTTAAAAAAATTTAAATTGAGAAATTACTGAATAGGGAATAGCCCAGAGAATATCCCTTTCTTTCTTCTAAATCAGTAGCCAAACTGAAAGAATATGCTACTGCTACAGTGTTTGAGAAAACACTCCAGGATGCCAAGACCAACTGCCAAAAACAGAAATCAAATAAAACCAAACATCAAAAGCCACTTTTCAAAGCTCTACTCTGAAACAGAGGATTGTAAAAACATTATGTGCTATAGTCATAACAGAAAAAACAAAATGTGTCAAGGCAGGAATAATTCTGGGACTTTTAAACCCAGTTCAAATAGGACCCCTGATTAAAGTATTAAAAAGAGAAAAGTAACATGTTTGAGGCGGTAGGAGGAAGGAAAATTGCTAGTGAAAATACCACATTTGGAACGTAATTCAAGAAACACATTTATTTTACTCACTCTAAGGTGTTATTTCTGGTGGGTTTTATATAGTATAACATTAAGCTTAGCCTTTCCTCAGTGAGTACCACTGCATTTAGATTATAAATAGAATAATTGTTTCCCATCATCACTAACTTCCATTTTCTACCTAGAGTGGTGGAATGAAAAGATATAAGGTTCATGAAATTGTCAACATATTTTTCTTTTATCTTTTTTAAACAGATAATGTACTCATTTTGAGAATCAGGCTTTTTTTTTTTTTACTCTATGATTTAAAATCAAGAAATATTAGCTCTGACCATAACATACATTGAAAGCAGATTAGAAATATAAGTACCTTGTTCACAGTAAATTTCTATAGTAGGTAAAACATTGCTTTGATTACTGTTATAGCATTTTTGTGGTTAGGATTGGGCCCCAAAATACAGTCCACATGTTGTGATTAGTTTGACCCCTGATATTTTTGTAACTAGTCCAGCATATCTACTAATAAATTGGGCAATATACTAGAGCAATAAAGCAATACTATCAGAAAGGCCACCATTTTCTGGAAGAAAATTCCATTAAAATATTGACTAATTAACATATTATATTGTACAGGGATTGGTAATAATTTTAGTCATAATTTATAAAATTTATAAATTTAATTTATAAAATTTACAACTAAATTTTAATAAGAATAAGGAGCAATATAGTAATTTCAGGGCAAGAAGCTTTGTTAAGAGTTTTTATTTTTAATTTTAGAGAGCAATTCAGCCATATATTTTACTTTAATATAACTTGGAGCTAATTAAAGAAAACTCATTCAAATGGAGTACTTAAATATTCTTAATCATGGGAATTTGAATTTGTTTTTTCCTTGCTTGACCCAATCCCAATTGGTGTTTTCATAAATGAAATATATCAGTTTAAGAAGATACAATTTACACATTTTCACCAATGTCTGTGATTTTAGAGTAAATTATGTCATAAATGTGAAGATGGTTTGTTTGCTTATTAGTTTTACAAAAGACAAATAAATAGGTATCTCTGAAGTCACTGGCAAGTAAAACATTACTAGTTCAGTAGTTCAATACTGGTGAGTTGAGAGCTATTTCTATTCTAGATCTATTACTTAATTATTATATGATACATTTTTATTGACTGCCATTTTTTGCCAGAGATTGTGCTAGGTGTAAGAATATGCAAGATTAATAAAATTGGTTCTGTGCCTGATAGAAGGGCCCAGACTCCTAGTGGAGAGAAGTAAATCAACATTTATATCTTGTACTATTTTGTATGTCCACGCATTATACTATGAAACCTCAAAGAAGAAGCAGTCAATTCAGACTTCAAAGGCAAGAAAGTCCTTTGAGAAGTAACTTATGAGCTGTTGTCTGTAGGACAGAGGACATTTACCCAAGAAGGGCTAACATAGCATGTGAGGCAGCCACTTTGATAAATCATTTCAATACAGTGATTTTTATGTACTCTGAAAATAAGGCACTGAATTCTCACCTATTTTTGTTTCCAAGAAATTTTCAGAAGATATATTCTTACCCCATACTTTAAATTTACCCCTCTGTGACCCTGAAGCCTGGGGTTAGGGATAACAGATGAGGGGAGGGAGTAGTGTCAGAGGGAGGTTAAGGAATGGGGAGATAGGTTGTGAGTTTACACCATCTGATAAGCTACAGATGACCTGGGCTACATATTTACCACACTTATTCATCACAGAAAGGGCCATCAGTCTTCTCTAAGTAAAGTTTCTGCTCTTCTTTGAAAGTTCCCCTATACCATGATATGATTCTCAAATTCTCTGATATTTCCTTGATGCA
Organism: Cabassous unicinctus; assembly: GCA_029593785.1. Classification (NCBI taxonomy): domain Eukaryota; kingdom Metazoa; phylum Chordata; class Mammalia; order Cingulata; family Chlamyphoridae; genus Cabassous; species Cabassous unicinctus. The sequence goes on along the minus strand of JAQZBX010005004.1, from coordinate 32,328 downwards.
ATGATCACAACCATTTAGTTTTAACTACTGAATAGATTTGACTACATACACAGGGGCCTGAATTTCCATGTATTTTTTTTTTTTTAAAGAGATGGCCTCTATTTTTGATGGGCTCCATAAGTCAGATAATTATATTATATTAAGTAGGAACATATTATCATTAGGTGTGTGGTGGACCATTGGAAGATTCACTTCAAGGAAGTGAAATAATCAGATTATGGAAGACAACAAAAGCTTCATAGTTTCCCTTCTTGCCTTTCTTGCCTTTCTCCTTCACATTGGGCCAACTAGTGCTCCTAAGCTTCTCCCTGACGGTACAAGTTCTTCAATGATCTTGCTCCAGGAATATCTGTTTTCTCCCCTCATTTATTTTTAAGCAATTCCTGCTAAAGATTGTATTCTACTCATCATTTTCTTCTTTCTACATTTTCAGATTTTAATCATCCTACTTTACCTGTAAGCTCAAGTTACCAAAAAAAGCAGATATATCTTCAAAAATCATTGTAGGTAGTGCCTATTAATGCAGAAATAGCAGATCCCAAGGGGGGTGCCACAATACACTTGTCATTTAGGATATTAATACTTATTATGTTAAGGGGGCAGAGAGAGAGAGAGATAGAGAGAGAGAATCTTGAAGCCTGTGGTTGCATAGGTTTGGAAAGATGCTAAATAAAGTTAAACAATTATCTTTACAATAAGATTCAGAATTATAAAAATTATTCCAAGAGAAATATTAATACAGGAGTCTGAGTCCATGAATCTAGGGATGACTTAAAGAATGAATCCAAGAGAGATATACAGAACTGCAGAATTTCCAAAATGTTTTTGACTATGCAAAATGAGGAAATCATCTGATATAACAAGACAAAGAGTTCTGACAGGTGTATTTTTGTAGTAAACAATACTCGGATTTAGCCATAGGTTTTATGCAATGTAAAATGTTATTAATAGGAGAAAATGTGACAGGGGGAGTTGGGGAGGGATTGGGGATATGGAAATCCCCTATATATTTTTTAATTAATATTCTTTTGTTTTTAAAGAAGGTTTAGAGTACATAAATGTTGCATAAAAAATATAGGGGATTCCCATATGCTCCCTCTCTGCCTCCCACACTTTCCCACATTAACAGCATCCTTCATTTCCATGGTACATTAGTTACAAATGCCCTATACTTTTTTTTTTTTTGCCCTATACTTTTGATATTACTTTTCTGTAATATAAAATTTCTTTAAAAATAAAGTTTATTATATGAAAAAAAGTAAATTATTCTGTCCTCAGTTATAATGTTGGGGTTCTACAGCACATTTCTATAACTTGGGAACAAAGGAAATAAAATTAAAAGCAGGGACTTTGGAATGGTTTTGACAAATTTATTATTATATTGATTTTTGAAGGTTTTTTTTTTGATGACTAGAGTCATCCCTATGTAAATGTAAAGTAGCTCTAAATTTTATTATCTGCAAGAGAGAGGTAAAGAAAGGCTAGATTGTATAATCTATATGGTTTAAAGTCCAATAGAAATTTGGGCTAAATTAAAGCTTTAAAATAATTAGGAAAAGAAAGTACAAATTAATTTACCTTTCCTAGTAGTTTGATTTAGATGGTAATGAAAAGCAAAGGTCTCATGGAGAAAAGCAACAAGTAGCTCATACAGATGCTCCTGGGCATAAAGATACTGATGTGATTTTTAATGAATCAGAAGATGTTGGAGGGAGGGGTAGTGTTGGAAGAAGAATATTTTACCATGCTTACAACAGTTATTTGAAAATAATCAACATCTGCAATAATAATAAAATTAAGATTTTTAGTTCATTTTATGATTCGTTTGATAAATATTGAATATTCCATTAAATTTCTTAATATCCTGTCTGAGAAATAGCAATAGGTGTTTAGTGAATGCAAGCTTCCTTCCCCTTTTCTTACTCCTGCAAAGGCTACACTGTTTTTTAATTAATATCATACATATTTTAGATTCCTGATAATTCTTATCACCTAGCACTTTCTAAAATTAAGACTGAATAGACAAGTCAATGTTGAACTTAAGACTTGAAAAATAGAAATTTATAAATCTATATGTGTCTTATGAAATACCAAAATCTAAATATGATTGAGAAGATTGCAGTTTAATTATTAGCCACAGAATAGAGAAGATGCAAGGTACAATATAAAGGAATTATTTGCACATAAGAAAGAGAGAAACCCTCCATGGGAGATTTGAATGGAATGAGACTAGGTTTAAGGTGCTGCCTTGTTCCCTGAGATGGGATTCAGAATTGCCACCCTCTGGGCTTTGACAAGGAGTGGCAGGGTTAGGAGATAAAGCCATATAGCTGGGGGAAAATAAAAGCAGAGGGGGCTTGTTCTCTACTTCTACTTGTTTATAACTTTGACAGGCAGTCACTATGCACTTTGCCCCATGACCACATTGGATAGCCCTCTTAGAGCAGAAACAGTGACACTGTATGATTAGACGGAGAAAGGCCCTGGGTTAGTGCTCCCCAATCCTCATGTCCTGCTCGTGTCATGCAGAAACCATTCATTTTTGAAGATCCAATCAATGATCACAATCATGCTGAGAGAGCTGGAGTCTTGGATAGACCTGAGGTCTAGAGGAAGGGGATGCAGGGTTTGGGGACATGTGATCCTGTGTATAATGTAGGAACTATAGATAATTATTTGGATTTTTATACATGCTCAAAGGCCAGGAGGGACTAGGTACAGAGGCCAGCTGGAAAACAGTTATTCAGACAAGAGGCTATTGTTTTCTATATCATAATGCTGCATAAGTTTCTACTCATGTGCAGATGCTAAAGACAGAAAAAAGAAAAAGAAAAAGAAGGATGACAAAATCCTAAATACACTGGGATTTGAATCTGTCCACTACTTAGTAGAAAGGGGAAATCAAAACATTCAAGAACAATTGAGTTCCATAATAGGAAAGTAACAAGCTATATTTCTTCCCATCCTAAAAGTAATCATACAAAACATGTGTGCATTCTAGGCACTGCTTCTAATGATTTTAAATGTATATACACATTTAATTATCTAAAGATGCTTTGAGATAGTGTGGTGGTTTGAAACTGTATGTATCCCAGAAAAATATGTTCTTAAATATAATCTATTTCTGTTGATGTGGACCCATTGTAAGTAGAACTTTTGATGAGGCTACTTCAGTTAAGGTGTGACCCACTTCATTCAGGATGGTTCTTAAGTCTATTACTGGTATCCTTTTTAAATGGAAACAAGACAGAGACATGGAAGCAAGAAGCTGAAAGCAATGAAACCCAAAAGAGAATAGAGAGACCAGCAGACACCACCATGTAGCACAGGAGTCAAGGAGTACTGGCAGCCAATCTTTGGAAAGAAAGCATCTCCTTGATGATGCCTTGATTTGGTCATTTCCTTGGCCTCTGACTGCAAACTAATAATTCCCATTGTTTAAGCCATCCTATTTCACAGTATCTGTTTAAGAAACCTAGGAAACTAAAACAGGTAGTTACTACTTTCTATCATGAATTTCAAAATGAGCAAATTTAGAGTGCTCATTCAGTTTACTATGTATCTTATACCTCATAGTGGGAACATTTCCATTTTGCTTAATTTTTTGCACTTTATTTTTCCCTTATTATTCTCTATCTCCACTCTTCATCATGCATATGATAAACCATTTCAGAACCATTATATTTATTGCTTGTTTTATTTTTAAGTTGGTCTCTTGGAATCTTTACCCTTCTATTCTCCTTTCTTTGACAATATTGTCCCCTTATACACCATAATTTTCTTGTGATTTTGTATTTTTAGGTAATTTCAGTTAATAAAAGGTTTCATTCCATATATTTCATGTAAAAATAGCTCACTTGTGCTGACAGATTGTCACAGGATAATCATATGAATTAATTCACAGTTTTGTAAAGTAAAGAGATATGGGATAAAAGATTTATGAGTTCAAGTGCCAGAATAAAAGAGTATACAAAAATCAAATAGAATAAAATACATGCATACTCTCCATATAAAATAAATTTATTTCCTTAATAGGTTAGAGGTCAGAGTGTGCATGTAATTATTACCCAAATTAAAATATATAAGAATTATAGCATTGTATAGGACAAGAGCATAGACCTAAAGTCTAACAGCTCTAGATTCAAATCCCAATTATACTAGCTTGCTAGTTGTATAATGTAGTACAAGCTCCTTAACTTCTTAAGGCATAATTTTCTCATTGATACATGAGAATTATCATATCTATGTGCCATAGAGTTTGGGGAGGTTTAGGTCAATTATGAAAGTAAAGTTTTTAGCACGATGCAGAAAACAGAATAAACACTCTGTTATGATTATCTGTATCATCACCATCATCATCACCTCGTCATGCTGTTCCTCTTCAAAAAACAAATATTTACTAAGTGCCTAGTATGAACTAACTATTGTTTTAGGTCTTGAGACACATAAATAGGCAAAAACAATATACTTCCCTCTTTTTGTGGTGTTTACCTTCTATCAGGATATAGACAGACATCAAACATTAAATAGAATAAATAATTAAGTCATGTGGTATTTTCCTAAGGCATTCAATGTTATGGACACCAGATAAAACAGAGCAGGGTATACTAAATCATGACCTTTGATTTGAGGAAGTTGGTGTATGGAGTCAGATCCAATTAAAAATATAGTGGTAGTCCTTATTTAAAATATAATATTTAAGCAAATATTTGAAGGAGTTGAGAGAGGAATCCATAAGAATATGATGGGAAAGTAGTTTCAGGCAGAGGAAATGGCCAATGCAAATGTCTCAAGACAAAGACCTGCATAAAGTGTGAGGAATTACAAGGATACTAGTGTGACTGGAATTGACTGAGTGTCTGGGAGAGAGGTACACCAAGTCAGAGAGTTAACAGTGGAGAAAAGTCATGTTGGTGTTTGCAGGCTGCCATAAGTCTGAGTGAGATGATGGGTCATTGGAAATTTTTGAGTCAAGGACTGATAAAACATCATCCTCTTCCTAAGAAGCAGTGGATCAGCACTTAAAACACTGTCATATAGAATCATAATTGGTAATTTTTAATTATGCTTCACCATATCCCTGCATTTTCCAGTACAATAAATAAAAAGAAACATTTCAGAATCAAAACTGATGTTTATAGGACATAAAATATTCAGATTTCATAGAAGATGGTAAAGATGCATTTAAAATTACAATAGAGTTAAAATTTTGTATATTGTTGTAATTCAACGTGGAGGTAGACGGTGCCGGGAACGATCCAAAGAAAGATTGGGATCAGAGGACCTCACTCCATGAGGAATGCAGGCAAGTTTATTTAGATTGAAGCTGCTTTTTATACTACAAAGCTGATAACAAAAGTAGGGAGTTCTTCACTAGCTTCTCAGCTTGGTGCGTGAGAACGCTACCTGTTTGTGAGTTCCCAGAAAAACTTTCCTGGGAACTTAAACAATTTCATCTGTGTGGGGAGCTCATTCTGCTCTGCCTCCTCCCACTGATATCTGCAGTATGCAGTGTCCTTGGAGACATTTACTCTCTGCCAGCAAGCATGCTTTTTGGATGCTTAACCCTTTATGCTCTCTCAGCATCTTCTCCAACAGTATATCACTTAATCTGTGGTCACAAATCTATTTCAAATATATATCTATGGTAATAATTTTTTTAGTTTATAATTATATCCATACTGTATTGAATTTTTTTTAACTTGTGCTTAAATATAGAGTAGCTATAAAATGTTTACATGCTTAGATGCAAAACAGTTTAAAATATATATAAATATGTGCCACTTCATCTTATTAACACAACTGGATTAAGGTAGTGATGTGCAATATTAAGCACAAAACTATTTTGCATTTGACTTTCCTATCTTTCTTTTTCTTCCTTATTAAGAAATTGATTTAACTTAGAGACAGGTCATCACATCCCATTTCCTACATTAGCTTTCTCATATATCTTAAAGTGTTAATCATAAATCAATGACTACTTAAAGAACTCCATGTAATCTAAATTTAGACTATCCATTACAACTTAAAATATAAGTATCAGTAGTTTTTTACTTTACAGACACTATCTACTCAACTTCCCTTAGCATTTAGCTTTCTAAACTCATGACAGTGGGGAATTTTAGACATTATCTGATCCTGCCCTCCATTTAAATACACTAGGCCAGAGACTCTAAAGGACATACCCATAATCTCTTAACTGGTCAATGGAGTTTGTATTCAGGCTTCAGTTATCTCACTGATGAAGTCTTCTCTTGGCCAAATGCAAGAAAACAATGTTTATTTTAGTTATTGAGTGTCTGAAGCAGATTTTTATTATAAAACTGAGGTTATGTAATTCTGAAAAAGCATAGGATTAGAGAGGGGAAAGTTAAAATCTAAATGATTCATTAGAAAGTAACTTAGAAGTGGTGAAAACTGGTAACAAACTGGAAATTCTTTGATGACTCAAGGCCTATACTCATCGGTGCTTGGCACCGATGAATAGAGAATTGGAGGCTTGCCTCAGACAGGAAATTGGAATTTAGTAGGTAGTTAAGTAGTATAGAACAGCTTTCCAAGAGTAAGAGTGAAAAAAAATCATCATGTCAATGTTACAAGTTCTTCCATTACCACACGAAAATAACTACAATAACAATAACAATAAATCTACTTTGGTCTGTGGTTGCATTCCCCCCTTCCGTTTGTTCATTCCTCAATCCTGAAGAATTTGGGAATCCCCTATACTTTTGATGTAACTTTTTGGTAATCTAAAACTTCTCGAAAAATAAAGTTTTTTATTAGAAAAAAAAAAACAAACCATCATGTCAGGAAGCTGACATGAAGCCATTAGTCTCCAAGAATAAGAAACCGTATTGCCAAGGATATGATTAAGTGGAGATGTTAGCCTACATGAAGGAATTAGGTTTTAACAAAGATAGAACTTCTCAAACAGGACACAAATGAAAGCAGATTTTGCAATGATGTCTATTTGCTCTGAAATCAAACCTAAATTATCTTATGAGACAATTTAAGTGGCGCATAGTGTCTCACATAAGGATGTGTGCAGTGTTTGTGGTAGTTAAAACGATGGAAGGTGGTACCATAGACTTTTAGTGGACAAAAGCAAGGGATGTTAAATGTCCTACGATTATGGTACGCACAAAGAATCATCCCATTCAAAATGCCATTAGTGGTCCATTAAGAAAGGATGTGGCAACTCAGAGGATGTCCTTGGGGAATGCAAAGTTGTATCCCCAATTCCTAGGCCAGAGGCAAATAGTAGATACTCAAAATATAGTAAATAAAACCAAAAAGAACCTATGCTCTGTAACTTGACCATTTCTAAATATTTATATTTTTCTTTTGGTTAATACTTGTTTAGGTGTTGGAAAGGATCTGGAATATGTAATTTAAGAAAGCATAACATTTTCTATTCTGAAAAATGATTTCAATGATCTCGGTAATTTCAGAATCCAAACACAGAAGAACAGCTAAAAAATAATGATCTGGTAATCTAGGAGTTGTAGAGTATGGCAAGATCATGAAGGTAGTGAGGGAAGAGAATTTTGATGAATGATATCCTAGAACTTTCCCACATTAACCCAAAAGGTACAGAGGACTAAGTAGACTGGTTCCAAGTATCTGTGATGGTTTTTAAAAGACTAGAGAGTGCAAGAAATGCTGGAAGAGTTGGGTGGAGAGTGATTATAACAAATCAGAAGCCAAAGCAATGCCCAGATATCTCTACCTCTGTTCTTGAAACTAACTGTATCTGAAGAAAATGACCTCAAACCATCAAATTGGAACCAACCTGTTTAATTCCAAATTCTTGAGGTGTGGCTGTAGGTGGTTCCACTTGCTCAAAATGTTGCTTAAAAAGTCAGGGATAGAAAACCAAGGTGACTAACTCCCCTGGCAACTTTGGAAGCATCTAGCATAATATTAAGACCCACAGCAAGCTTCATTATTGAATCAGAAAATTTTCATATCATAGTTGTAAGCCCAAGATGATAATATAAGAGGGAGAAAGGGTAAAAGTAGCATTCATGCTTATATATTAAAATGGGAAAAGGAGATTATGTTGTGCTTTCATAATTAAAATCTATATTTCCTATTTGCACATTCTATGTTTTCAGTCTTATGATTTTTATACTTTCTCTTGCAATTTATTGATAAAAATTATAGATTCCATAGAAAATTATTTAGAGACATTTCAGTACCTGTAACCTAAATTTATAAGTCACTATCTTGGGTGTTGCTCAAACAATTTTCAAAAACACCCATGCTACCAAAATTAAAATGTTATTTTAAAACAGGAAATAAAAGCCCTTATTGTACTAGTATACACTTGCACTATTTAACTGTTATGACATTGTCAAAGTCCTTGGAATAAACTCAAAGTAGATGTTACTTACAGATTAAATGAAATCTAATCATATGATTGCAAAATAGTTGTCAAATAATGCAGGTATTAAGTGTTACCAGGGTGTGACCTGCTTAAGCAAAGGAAGTAAACTCACCCTTCAAGGCAAGAATATTTAATTTTCTATAAATGCATTGTCAGATACTTAATAAAAAATAAATTTATTTCATACCATTGAAAAATGTTCCTTAAATTTGACTGTTTATGAATATCATCTGGGCTATGTGTTAAACATGATTCCCAGCTCCTTCCCTAGAGCTTGTGATTTGATACTTGTAGTGTAAGATATATATGACTGGGCAATTTTGTAAATATTGTTTGATTGATGTCATAAAACAGGGGTTATTGAACTTTAAAGTACTTCAGAATAGTTTGGGATTTTTTTTCCTTTTAATGCTGATTTCTGATCCCAAAGATTTTGTTTACCTCTATCTTTGGTAGGTTTCTGATGGAGGAAGGAAGTACACTATGAAAAATCTTATTATGTAACAGTTTTATTTTAAACATTATACTGATTATTTTGACAGAGATAATTTAATACAAATAATTATTGCCTAAATGGAAGAACTGAAAAAATAGGGAAAAAGAATATTAAAGTGTGTGGGGAGTCCCTGAGACTACCCCTAGGTTTTCTGAAAGGACTCATAGGTCTCAGCATATATCAGCACCCTCAATTATGCTTTATTATAGCAAAAGAATACAAAGCAAAATCAGGAGAGGAAAAAGGTGCATGGCACAAAGTCTGGAGAAAACCAGGCACAAGCTTTCATGAGTCTTCTCCCAGTGACATCACACAGGATGCATTTAATTCCCCAAATAATGTTTCTGACGACATGTGTAAAGTGTTGTCCACCAGAAAAGATCATTAGAGACTCAGTGCCCAAGGCTGTTATTGGGAGTTGTTTATGTAGGCACTCTGTCTAACACATAAAAAAATTCCAGATTACAATAAGGAAAGCAGAGCTCAAAATGAACCATGTTTCTTTTGCACAGTTTAGGCACTGTGAGCCTTTCCTATCAGAAAAGGCTGAGAACCCTCTCAAAATCTAAATCTAGGATGTTAGATGAGGGCCAAGAAGGACTTTCTAGGGATAGAGTCTCAGGCCTGCTATGTTAACTTTTTTGTGCACATAAGGTATAGAGATAGCAATCACAAGAAGCATTTACCACCCCTAGAGTTGAGGAAACAATGACAAGAATATTTGGAAATTTAGAAAATTGAGCTCTGAGCAGGTATCACCTTCCCCAAATCCTTGAGATTGAGGAATGAACAAACATAAGGGGGGAATGCAACCATAGTATGCATTATTATGGCTGTAATGGAAGAACTTGTAATAGTGATATAAAGATAGTGGTTATCAGAGTTTCTGAGGAGATACGGAAGGAAGAATATTGCAAAATAGGGCATTTTTAGGTCATTGGAACTGCTCTGCACGATATTGCAATGATGGATACATTTTGTCAAAACTTATAGTATTGTGCCGGGCAAAGTGTAAACCATAATGTAAACTATAAACCATGGTTAGTAGTAATGTTTCAATATGTGTTCATCAGTTGTAACATATGTACCACACTAATGAAAGATGTTAATGGGGGTAATGTGAGAGGGAGAGGGGTAGGGTATATGGGAATCCCCTATACTTTCAATGTAACTTTTCAGTAATTTAAGACTTCCTTAAAAATAAAGTTTATTATATGAAAACAAAAAAGAAAATTGAGCTATGAGTACAGATCAACTGGCAGTGGTGTTTCTGAGTCAGAGAAAAGGATCCAAGGGGCTGGGACCGAAATATCTGAAGAGAAGTGTACCAGGTGGCTTGAGGGGGCTCAATGAGCTGGTTCTGCAAGTGATAAAAAAACTTCAATCTGGGCAAAATCCTTCTGATGTTGGAGCACACTGCCACTGCCAAAAGGAAGAAAGAGTATTCCTGGTGCAATGCTTATGGGGGGACAGGAAATCATCAACTGGACGCAAACAAGTAAAACAAAGTCCTTTCTCCAGTCTTCTGGTCCATCTCTAGAAGTATCTTTTGCAGACATCAAAACAGAACTCTGATTTGCTGAATTCCAGCCACAATATCACTAAAAAGAGTATAGAAAGGTGGATTTGGAGCTGAGAGATAGGAGCGTAGTAGCTGGCCCAAAGTTTTATAACTTTAACTCAGACCACCCCAATAAAACTTAAAAGGTTTATGAAAAGTAATTAGTACATTACAAAATTGCAGCCAGAAACATTTGGAATGACACTTTGGGAGTACTTGCATTGGTAACACACATTATTACAGTGATGCATAAAAAGTGAGTGACATGTGAAAAGCAATGTATGTGTACCAGAAGAGTTGCCTTTTTCCATCAAGTGGCTCCTATTCTATTTCTGTTGGATGTGACTTGAGAACAGCAAGAATCATAATTATGTCACATTATCCTAAGTAGCAGGTACCTTTTCCTCTCCTATGTATTCTTCTACTGCTGTGAAGTACAGCAGTCATTCAGTGGCCAAAGTCAAGTCCAGTAAAGTTATTTAGTCTTTCATGTCTTAGCTGATACTGCTGTGTTGCTAAATATAACAGTCTGGTTTTCTTTCAGTAGAAAACTGCAACCATTTTCCCTGTCTCCTGCCTTGCTGTTAACACAAAGCTTCTGACTCCTAGTTTCTTTATCTTGCTTACTGTCACTCACTTCCTAAGTGCAAAGCTCTCCAGTCTGGGTTGCATTCAGCCCAAGCAGCAGTACGCAAAATCATGAAAATGATATCTATCGTATATTGATCTCTTAGCATGAGCCAGGCATTTTCCCAAGCACTTAAGGAGTTATCACATGTGCCTAAACATCTTGGGAGGCAGATATTATTTTCCATTTTATAGATGTGAAAATTAAACTCATTTTCATAGAACTCTAACACCCGTGTCCTTTATAGGAGGCTACCATGCACTTAATACTTTAGTTTTTTTAATTAAAGAAGTTATAAGTTTACAGAAAGTACAGAGTTTCTATATACCCCTCTTATATACTCAGTTTTCCCTCTTATTAACACTATGCATTAGTGTGGTACTTTTATTACAAATGATGATGAAACAATATTGGTATAATCATACTATTAACTGTAGTCTATAGTTTACATTAGGGTTCATTGTGTTGTATCATTCTACATTTTTTATTTTATTTTTAATTTTGTTAACACATATACAAACTAAAATTTCCCATTTTAACCACTTTAAAATATACAATTCAGTTCAGTGGTGTTAATCACTTCCACAATATTCCGCTACTTAATGTCACTATACATACCGAAATTTTTCCATCCTTCCAAACAGAAATTTTTTACCAATTATGCATTAACTCCTCATTCCCTACTCTTACCCTGGCCTCAGGGATCCTATATTCTAGTTTCTGACTCTATGAATTTGCATATTCTAATTACTTCATATCAGTGAGATCATATAATATTTGTCTCTTTGTGTCTGAAAATGTGGTATATATATTCAATGGAATGTTTTATTCAGCTGTAAATAAGGAATGAAGTTCTGATACATGCCATGACATGGATGAACCTTGAAGATTTCAATACTTTCTATGTTACTTCTCATTTCCTTTCTTAAAATGTACTCAATCTTATATCATGAAAAGAGCCTTGGTTTGGTAGGTGTCCCAGAATAGGTGCCATGATAGCTAATTTCTTCCTTCCTTCTTTCTATAGCTAATTGAACACTTAAAATTCAATACAGATGATCACTATAGAAAACAATTACGTGCAGTGAAAATACTATAAGCCTTTCAATCAGACATATAAAATTATAAATTCAAGCTCTGTCCTTATTTTCTGAGTAAGCTTGGGACTATTTTAACCTACCCAGGTTAATTTTCTCAATTGGAAATTGAAATAACACTTAATTCACAAGATTATTTTAAGAGTTATCAAAGTATATGTAAAGTGCTGGCTACACGTCATCTAATTTGTGAAATTGATTCAAAAAGTTCCATATAAAGTTTTAATTGTATGTTCAAATTTTTTTCCTATGGACTGCTTGATGAATAAATAGTTTCTTTATTCTCATTCTAAATTCTATGAAACACATTTTTAGATCCTTATTTCTCATTTCCTTTCTGTCTCATGCTTCTGAGGTCCTGGCCATTAAAAATAAAACAAAAACAAAAACAAACCACATCCTTCATGTGTGCTGTACTTTTGCCTCGTTTCACTAGCCATTTCACTCTTTGAATTTTAAAAAAATTTTGGAGATTTTATTTTTTCTTTTATTTTTAAAGGTGAAATTTTAGGTCAAACTTAACAATTTTTTTATAATTGAACTCAAATTCACCTAAAATACCTTTTTCTTATTTTCTTTAATTCAGCATTTTTTCTCATTTTAACATGTATTAATGATGACATAGCTTTATTACCTGACTTCAGAAGGCAATGAAAATTTATGCTGTAGAAACAGAAGAGCAACATGAAGCCCTAATAAAGCATGAATTATTTCTTAATTGAAAATCCAAAAGTGTTTTTTATTATTGAAACAAAAACTTTGAGTAATGTATATTTAATTGAGGTAAGTCATTTTCCTGGACCACATAATCACTACTTATTTTTTAAGTGTTATTTATTTTCCTCTATGGCATTTGTTATGTTAATTATGGATTTCTTCTTCATTTGAAACTTTACCTTCACAATGTTAAGTCCCACAGTCCGTTAAGAAAGATTTATTCACCACATAGTTAAGAGTAATTTTAGAAGCAAAGGAAAAATTTGAGGTGTTAAATCTGTACAGGGAATGAATTGAACCGGTTTCACAAATGAAGTGAAGTGTAGCTTTTCCCTGGATTTCTCAAAGATGCTGCATATAGACTAATAATACACAAAATTGAAGAGCTAGAAATCTACTAGTGTAAAGCCATAATTTTCCATTTGAGATAAAATTAACAGGCATAAAGTCAGTATTATATGTCAGTGTAACAGGGGACTAAGTTCAAATCTCAGTGACTAAACAAACAAAAGCTTGCACATTCTGGATAGACTCACCCTCCAGAGAAAGTCTCCTCTATGCAGTGATTCACACAGTTGTAAAAAGTATTAAATGGGTTAGTATACATAAAGCTCTTGGAACAGTGCCTGTCAAAGACTAGGTGCTGTGCTTGTCTATTATTATATTTTTATACATGCACAGGGACACCTATTACATGCACTGGTCTAGAAATTGGCAGGTATAACTTCTTCCATCCTTCATCTTATGACAAGACTGTCTCAACATGTGGCTTCCAGGATGACTATAGCAAGGGAGGAGAGAGCATTGTAATGGCATAAGAGAGATTATACTTGGTGCCTCATCATGCTGCCGGGCTTAGCTGTAAGTTTCCCTTTCTGTGACCACCCCAGTTAGCCCTGCCCTGGGCTTAACCACAACTAACAGGGTGTGCACCTCCCTACGGGGAGATAAGAACCACCCTCAGCTAGCTTTTCCAAATGGCCCCATGCCCTTTCACACCCCTTTATTTACTAGCAAGGCCTCTGTCTCCATGAGGCTTGGATGATAAGATTCCCTCAGCTTCTCCAAACTGCACTTACAGCTTCCACATCTTTTAGCCAAATACATTGAAACTTCCAATCCCCGCTACACATGAGAAAGCCCTACTCCTTCCCTCTGGGTCTCCATAAAGGCAAGAACCTGGGACCCACAGGCGCTTCTTTCTCCCCACTCCTCGGTAGACCTTGGCAGGAGCCCTGGTTAGGCATGCTCCAGGCCATCCATGGCCCTCCATCTTCACTCTTCCCCTCCAGAGCCTTTGATCTAACAAAGATGTCACTTCATATCTTCTCTGCTGGCTGACTATAGGTATTTGCACCGCATCACCCAAAGAACTTTCACATAACATCCAAAGTAAGTATGGGTTTTGGATCACACAGTTTTTAAATGTTTTGGCTCAGGAGGGACACACATCACTGTGGCTCATGTCATGGTCTAGATCTTGCCTAACAGTCTTGCTTAATAGAAAAAGGGTTTGGGAAGTTGAGTCTTCCTGTGTGGCCAGAAGAAAAGAAGAGCCATATGTGTGGGTAAGCATTATTAATCTCTACCATAGTCAAAAAGTATTTTTTATTATATTCATTCAATAAATACAAATACAAATTGAGTCCTTACATGTGATAGATTCTATGCCAGGTATTGAGGATATTATGATGAACAAGTATAAAGATTTTCTTATTCTCATAGAACTTACTGAGGCAGGATAGAGACATAAGGAGGAAGGGCAGAAAACCCAATGAGTTACACAAACACCACCTGGAAGAAAATCCTGAGGCACAGTTTTCAGGCTGCTAACTCACACAGTCACACAGACAATTTAACACAAACAAGTTATTAGAAGGCTGCTAGCAGCTCCCATCCAGCATCCGCATTATCAGAATGTAACTTGCAACATTCTCACATGGCAGAAAAAAAAATTAGAAAGGGCCCCACCATCCCTACCTGCTTGCTTTTATAAAAGCCTCATGCAACAAACTCCAGCAGGGCTCGTGGACGGTGGCCAGAAACCAATTATCACCAGACAGCAACCATTAAAAACACAACCATCCAATGAATTTTCCCTGCTTTGTCCTAAGTACTCCAATCAGTGTAAACCTTAACCCCCAATGACAGCCAATAAAACCAGAAACCCCTAGAGAGGGGACGTGCGTCTCACCCTGTAGCACGGCCAGCACCCTAGTCTCAAGTATATACCTATTTCTTTTCTCATTTCTTAATAAACTCTTGAAGGAGAGTTCTCCCATTGAATTTAATATAGGACCTATTTATTGGATTCTAGACAAAACAGGACTGATTACCACCCGGAGGAAGCTATAAAACCATGAAAATTTTCTATCTCCCCACCTTGCACTTTGACACCACTGCAGGTAGTGGATGCTCAGAAAATTTTGACTCTACCCAGGTATCAAGAAATTCAATAGCTATGATGTGTTATACTTCCAATTAAAAATAAATATATTTTCCAAAAATGCTCAAACAGTATTCCTGGCAAGAGATAATGATTATCTTGAACTAACTGGTAATGGTGGAAGATATACAGAGATTGACCAATTGAAACTTTTATTATATAATTCAAAGATTTAATTATCTTGCTGCCTTTCACTGGTTTCTAAATATATTATTAAAATTCTAAAAGGCAAAATATTTTTTTAAATCATGTAATAGAACACAGTGGACAAGAATTAAGGAGATTTCAAAAATTGTAGTCACCACTTTGAAAACAAACTCTTAGACCTCTTAGATGTTTCATACTTAAACATCCTTTTAAAAAGTTAAGAGTATTTGATCCTCATTCAGATAGCAGACTGTTTACTTAAATATACTGGTTTTCCTTTCAAAATTCCACTTGCATTGACAATGATGATGATTAAAAAGCCATACATCTAAGAGTAAAGAATGGAGGTCTTTATCAAAACAGAGATTTTGAGAATTCAGTGGAAGCCAGACCAGAGATGAAATAACAAAACAAAAGACAAAACGAAGTGGGGAACCTGGCTATCCACTAGGTATATCTGAAAATTCATCAGGAGAATTGGGACCCATTCTTTCTTGCAGAGTACTATAGAAGTTACAACCTTAGAATTCCACACTTCTACCAGTTGCAACTAATTCCTTCACTGCTTGGTTGGATTTTCCTAATCTCTTTGATTTATAATGAAATTTATAGCCTTTGCAAATTTCTCTGGTCAAATTCTAGGTGACACTTTATTTTTATTTTATTGACAAGAGGGATGGATGAAATATTATTTAAGTGGTAACACATTATAATATGATATTTTAATGATTGAGGTATAATTAATATTCACCCTTTCAGTGAACAGGTCTATGAATTTTGAGAAATATTAACAAGTATATAGTTCTTCACACCCCAAAATTTTCTATTTCTTCATGGTCATTACCTCCCTTTTGTCCTAAGCCCTGGCAACCACACATCTGTTTAATGTCCTTACAGTTTCCCCAGTTCTAGAATGCCATATAAAAGGAATTATGCAGTGTGTTGACTTGAATTTGCCCATTTTACTTAGCATAACATATTTGGAATCATCCATGTTTTCCATTTATCAATAGCTTATTTCTTTATATTGCTGAATAGTTTCCCATCATATGGATGTAATAGAATTATCCATTCACTAGTTGAGGGACATTCACTACTTTGTTTCTGTTTTTTGGCAATTATGAATAAATATGCTATAAACATTCATATACAGGTTTCTGTGAAGATAAGTTTTCATTTCACTTGGGTAAATTCCTAGGGGTGGAATTGCTTGGTATGTGCACTGTATGTTTAAATTATTAAGAAAAGGTCAAACTCTTTTTCAAAATGGTTGTACCATTTTTCATTTCCACAGCAGTGAGAGACTCTTGCTTTTCATGCTTGTCAGTCTTTCTGCTTACTTGTGAGTAGTTGTTTTTTTTTCCATTTTTGTTTATTTTTTGTAATTCTAAGGGGTGTTTAGTGTAATCTTTTTGTGGTTCTAATTTTCATATCCCTGATGATCAATGATGTTGAGCATCTTTTCAAGTGCATAGTTGCACTGGTAGGTATATCTGCTTTGTTGAAGTGTCAATTCAAAATTTTTGTCCTTTTCTTAATTAATTATTTTTTATGTTTTAAAAAGCTTTAGATTACATAAATGTTACATAAAAAATATAAGAGATTTCCATATGCCCTACTCCCTTTCTCTCCCACAATTTCCCACATTAACAACAACCTCATTAGTGTGGTACATTTGTTACAACTGATGAACCCATATTGAAGCATTGCTACTAACCATGGACTACAGTTTACACTATAATTTACATTCTGTCCCACACAATTTTGTAAGTTATGACAAAATATACAATGGCCTGTATCCGTCACTGCAATGTCATGCAAAACAAATCTAATGTCCTGAAAATGCCCCCATATTACACCTATTCTTCCCTCTCCTATCCCTTAGAGCCTCAGGTGGCCACTGTCTTTACATCAATGATAAGAGTTCTTCCATTTCTAGGATAATAATAAGTCTAAAATAGAATACTAATGGGGGGGAGGGTCAGGGGAAGGAGCAGGTGAACTCTGGGGATCTGCAGGTCTGTGGTTAAAACTGCAATGTTGGGGAAGCAGATGTGGCTCAAACTGTTGGGCACCCTCCTACCCATGGGAGGTCACAGGTTCAGTTCCCAGTGCCTCCTAAAGAAGACAGTGAGCTGACGTGACTGGCTGTTGATGGGACCTGACTCAACGAGATGACACAACAAAGAGACACAACAAGGAAACACAATGAGAGACACAACAAGCAGAGAGCAACAGTGGTTCAAGCCATTGGACACCTCCCTCCCACATGGGAGGTTCTGGGTTCGGTTCCCAGTGCCTCCTAAAAAAAAGAAGACCAACACACAGAGAACAGACACAGAGAGCAGACAGCAAGCACAAACAACGGGGCATGGGGGGGAGGGAAATAAATAAAATAAATCTTTAAAAAAAACCTACTCTGTTGGGAATGTTCTTTTGGCAATCATTGCAGGGGAGGGTTACTGGTGTAGGGTGTTGGATGTGGGGTGTACAAGGGAGAGGGCACACTTAAGGCAAGCTTCTATGGAATATGTAATTGTTAATTTTGTCATGGTGTATTATATTAATGGGTATAGACCCACACAGTAATCAAGAAAATATCAAACTCCCATCCTAGGGGATCCTGCTATGTTCTCAATTATAGGGACAAGAATCCCTCGAGAACATAGGCAGTGCCTAATGAAAGCAAACAGACCGATATGTCAAGCCCTCAATATTATTGCAAATAACTCTGAATCTTATTCTTCAAAAATTGAAACTTAGTGATTACCATAGGTTCTGAGGGGAGAGGGAGGGAAGAATAGAATAGATGGAGCATAGGGCATTTTTAGGACATTAGAATTGTTCAGCATGATCTTGCAATAATGGATACAGAACACTTCAAGTTTTGTCAAAACCTATAAAAGCGTATGATTTTTGTCCATTTTTAAATTTGTTTTGTCATTGAGTTGGAAGAATATATCATATACTAGACAAACAAATCCTTCATGAGACTTATTTTGCAAAGATTTTCTATCAGTCAGTGACGAGTTTTTTCATTCTCTTTACAATGACTTTTATCAAGCAGAATTCTAAAATTTTGTTCAAATCCAACAATATTTTCTTTTATTAATTGTATTTTTGGTGTTGTAGCTAAGAAACCATTACTTAAGCTAAGATCACAAGGATTTTGTCTATGTTTTTGTTTTTCTGGAAGTTTTATAGATTTAGGTTTTACACGTAGATTTATGGTTCATTTTGAGTTAATGTTTGTATATGGTGCAAGGTACAGATGGGTGTGTATGTCTGTGTGTGTGTATGGTGTGTTTTGTTTACATAAGGATATCCAATTGTTCCAGCATCATTTTTTGGCTATACCCCTCCATTTTCAATTTTGTGAAAATAATTGACTGTATACGTGTAGGTATATTTCTAGATTTCCTGTTCTGTTTCATTGTTCTCTCTGTTCTCTGTCTAGCCTTAACCCAATACCATACTGTCTTGATTAGTGTACTTCCAAAGAAAGTTTAGAAACAGGTCGTCTGACTCCTACAATTTTGTTCTACTTTTTCGAAGTTGTTTTGGCTAATCTATATCTTTTGCATTTCCATATAAATTGTAGCATTGGCTTGTTGATCTCCACACACATAAAAATTTCTGCAGGGATTTTGCTTGGGTTGAATTGAATTTATAGATCAGTTTGGAGATAACTGACATCTTAACAATACTGAAATTTTCAATACAAAAGCATAGTATATCTTTCCATTTATTTAAGTCTTCATTGATTTCTTTTATCAATATTTTATAGTTTTCAGCATACAGAGCTTCCATACACTTTCTAAGGCTTCCTTTTATTTCATTAACAAGATGCACATAGTATTATTTTTCACTTAATTGAAGAAGTTTAGCAGAACCAATATGTAAAATGACAGTAAATCCTTTAAAAGTTTTGTCCAATATTACATGATTCTTTTCCCTTCTAACTTTTCTACCTAAGATATTTCATCAGATATAATTTTTTAAAGCTGACGTCAAGCATAATATAATCTTGGATAGATCCTAAAAGCTATCAGACCTACACGGAGTTTGAGTTTCTATATTCTACAACATCACTGGGTAGTATGAGATGACATTAAAAGTGTTCTCTTTTCAAAGAAATTCTAGAGAGCCACCAAATTTTGATGGTCCAGTGAAATGGAAATATCAGTAGCCTTAATATGACTATGTTGAATTGTCATTATTTCTTTTAGACAAATCAAGAATCAATCCAATCTGAATTAAGAGCATAGCTATCTGCTGTTTTGTGTAACTATTAGTCTACAACAAAATCATCCCCAAACTTAGTTTCTCAAAATAGCAATGATTATTTCTCATGACTCTGTGGGTTGGAATTCAGGCAGGGCTCTGGTAGGTGGCTCTTCTGCTCCATGTGCCTTGTCTGGGGTCACATACCTAGTGGCATTCAACCGTTGACTGGGCTGAGAGTTCAAAAATGTTTCACTGACATGTCTGGCACCTCAATGCTCCTTCATGTGGTCTATCTGTCTCAAAATGTGGTCTCATCATCAGTAATCCAAGGTTAATTTCCTTAAAATATGGCACTTGGTTTTCCAGTAACATGAAAGGGAACTATAGTCTTTTTAAGGCCTAGTTTCAGAAGTTCCAGAATATCACTTCTGCCATGGTTCTATTAATCATAACAAATTGAAACCAGGTTCAAGACAAGGAAAAATACACTTGACCTATTAATGTGAAAAATGACAGGTATATAAGGGAAAGGAGTAGTTGCTGGGATCTATCTTGGGGAAATGCCTACCATACCTGTCTTGACATTTTCCTGCATTGTGATATATTCATACTTTCCAACCTGCACACAAATGCGCACATTCACAATACAGATCTAAGTTACTCCAACAAAAGGTAAGTCCAGGATATTATTTAATTCTCTAAAATCATGTTTTTAAAAGACCTAAAAGGATAAAGATTATGCTATTGGATGAATTTGACAGTCATATCAATCAGCAGGTCAAGAATAGCCCTATTGTGTGTATACTTAACATTTAGAATGTAACCCCTTCCCCAGTGTCAGTGTTGAAATCCATAAAATAAAGCCTTTGATCTTAGCTATGATGTGTCTCTTCAAAATTACCAAACAAGTCAACCATAAATGATGAGCCATCTTAAAGAAAAGTGTGATAAGAGTATAAAAGTTAGCGGTAAGGCTTCAATATCTAAAAAAACATTATACTAGTTGATTCTTTGCCAAGAACTATTTATCTCTGATTAGATTACTCATAAGAAATACTGACCATGCAAACAGTTCTCCACTAAAAATCTCAAATTGTTCATATGGATGGGAACCATTGTTGTTTTGACTTCTAGTAGCAAGTCTTCCATGATAGGAATCAATTCTATAATGATAAATGCACTACTATTCCAGAATGATAAAGTGTTAAAAATGATCTTTCCCTTTATGGGCCTATAAACAAGAACAAACTCATGAAACAAAAATAATCAATATAAGACTTATATAAAGATAGGAGTGCCACTATTTCAGGAAGTAAAAGAAGTATTAGAAAATCCTTTCACTTACATTGCCTCTAAGAAAAATGTACAAACACGTGAAACAGCAAATATTCAAAAGAAGACAATATATAATGCTAAAATAGCAGATCATAAAAATAGCCATTCATAAGGTGACTACATAAATGTATAAATTAGTAAAGTATATGCAATATATCATTAATTTACAAATACAACTTTATCAAGTTAATATATGGAATGTAATATAGACTATAAGAAGCATATATCTAATAAATTTATATATACTATAAGGAAATATATGGTACATAACAGAAAGTGTAAGTGCTTACTTTATGGGTGAAATAAGAATTATATTAGGTCTTACATCAAAAGAATATGATTAACTCGTTATAAATTTATTGCCAGTAAACATCACAGCTAAGATTTAAGAAAATATAATAACTAGAAATAGAGAATAAAGATGTTCACCTTAATACATACTGGTTATAATTATATAGAACTTTATTATACATACGAATTTTAAAATTAATGGCTTTACCTCAAGCTTTTGATGATGTAAGATATGTTTGCATCTAGTAAATCATGCACTTTACATATAGGACTTGAATTCAACAAACATTTACAACTCTTAAATTGCAAATGATAGACAGATACAATTTTACAAGGATCTGCCCAATGTATATAATAAACATTTAATTAAGGTGTGTTTACAGCTAGTTGGTCAGGACTGCAGGTGTGCAATACTGGACTTCCACAAAGCATCTCCAGATTCCATTGTGCTGAAGATGTGCTGAAGCAGGTGGTCAGGAGCAACAAGGGCTAACAGTGAGCCAACTGGAAGGATTGCTTGTAAACAGGTTCTGAAATAAGAGTTAGCAGTGAAACAATTGAGAGGTTGTCCCATATCATGCAAAAGGGAAAAGTGATTTGCACTTGCTGGTAAAGGATGGTCTTTTACAAAAGCAAAAATTCAATAGTTGAACTTCAGTTCAAGATTCAGAGACCTAAAGGTTTAGAGCTACATCCTCACACTTTAGCTTGTAAAAGTCAACTAGAGAATTCTTGTGAAAATGCAGGTATCTTGGCCCTATACCCAGAGATTTTAATGCAGGTGATGCAAGTGTTCAAAGTAACTTGCTTTCAAGAAACATTGCTCATAACAAATAAACAGCAAACATTAAAAAGTCAAGATGACCAAAAAAATTAAGCCAATGAAGTCATTACCTATAGACAAACCCCTAAGGAGACATCATCATGATCATGTGAAGACAAAATTCATCCCTGATTAAATTTCCTTTTCTATAATTTTCAACTGGAAATTTGAAATCAATTAGCATTTAATAAGGATTGTTCTAATTCTGAAAAAAAAAAAGAGGAAGAGCTACAGGGACCTTAGTTCCAAAAATAACAATTCCCTAGGAAGTCCATGCCATGTAGAAATTAAATTTCACCTGCAGTAACGTTGAGTTGCAGTGCAAAGTGTTTTGTTTCAACCTTTGTGTACTTTGTATACTCTTACCAGAAGATATAATTTTTCCAGTTAAAGTTCCAAAGAGAAAACTTGACCGAAATGCTTTCTCTGGTTTTTAATATACCAACATTTTCTCGTTTAGTGTTATACAACAAAGTTATTAATTGATTTCTTTTTGGATGCTGGAAACAAACATCTTTATAATTTAATACTAAAAATTTCACAAACATTTCAAAACAGATTTGTATTATTTAAACACAATGCTGCCCTTTCCAACTGGCAGGACTTTGAAAAGACAATATTATAAGACAACACAACTTGAATCAACATTTTAAACTCCTTACATTTTTTACCACATGACGTATGTGTTCACATGGTAAAACAAGTGACATTTTAAATCAAAGTCAACAGATAAACTTCATGAAATGAAAGTTTGTGTATTTTTTTTTTTTACAAAGTGAACATTTTAATTCAACTGAAATTGTTGTAGAGCAACAGGGGCTGGTGACTCTTGCAATCCAAATATACTGTTTGAATACAAATGACTAGACTTGTTAAAATGTACAATGAATAAATTTTATTCATTGATTTTCTAATATTTTATTCTCTGATATGAATATGTCATGTAATTTTATCCTGACCACAATAAAGAGCTTCATCTTAGGTAAATATATTTACATTAGTCCTCTCCACAGTGGTTGTAATAATAATAATGGTTACTATTGTTCTTATAATTGCATTTGAACTTTTTTTTAACTAGGTGCTTTACAAACTCTATGTTAATCTGAGCAACATTATTCATGATTTAAAAATTAAGGATCAGAGAGGTTGATTGCCTTGATCCATGTTAAAGGCATCTACTTATAGCTTGGGTTATCACAACCCCTTACATTTACTTATGAAGAATATTATTAAGAAGGGATAATTTATTTCTCTTCCTTGGATTATTCTTTGAATGCCAGATGCACAATTTACAATTTAATGTCTTAGTTGGGACAGCTTTTTGTAACTTGTCATTAAATTGAGCTGATGATATAGCATATGCATAGTAATCTGCAAGAAGATATTTAAAAGTTTAAGAGAATCACTCTTAAACATATTCTGACACAATGTCATCCTTCAATATCTTAGAGAGATTTCAACACAATAGTGAAATAGTTCTTTTTTATAAAAGTATATATACAAAGAAACTTGTACTAATTAAAATCACCTCTTACCTTACTTTCCTGTCAGCTATAAATCTATTTATTTTCTTTTTTTCAATACTATTACAAAAGAGTGAGATAATTCAAAACAAATCAATCCTTATGGTCAATACAGGAAGTTAACTTTTTAAAATCAATTGAATATATAATATTGCTTAGTTGTAGCCTTTTTCTTTCTTTAACTATCAGTATCTCTACTTTTGTTTCTGAGTTCACTGTGGTATAGTTATAGGGCTTTTATACCACTTAAATATGTTTGACAGTGTGGAGAAGAGCTAGAATTTCCACCAAAATAACCATGGAAGCTAACAAATTCTCCTATCATAGCTGCTTTAGCAGGAATATCAGCATTTTCCTGCTGGGTCTCTCTATCCCAAGTCTCATAAGGGAACATAGAAGGCCATGCAGAACCTACATGTACAGTGCAAGGAGAAGAAACCCAAACTTAGGGAATCTACCACTTTTTTTTTTAAAGCAATTGGGAAGCACTTATTTTTTGGAAAGACACTTGGTGCATCTCAGGACCATGTGATACATTCCTTCAATTACTTTCTTCATATCTCAAGGTTGTGAGCTTCATAAACAATCCCAAGAAGTGTTTTGGGTGAAGGAATAATCAAGGTATTGTGATATGTGCACACTCAGCAAGATATATAAAGGCACAAAAGGTCTATGGCAAGATGCCTTTCACCAGTATGATGGTCCATGCCATCATTATTTAGACACTTAATTAATTGCTACTCACTTAAATGTCACCTCTGAAAAAATAATTAAGGAGTTGATAAATGTGAAAATATTACAAATAAGGTTAATAATATATGTTTCTGAGGGGAATAATCCATTTCATGGGAAAGAACTTCTTAGAATGGTCTATGGACCTAATACGTGGTTTACTAAAGAAAGGAATAGCTAGGTATCACCATTATAAAATGATTTCTTGAGAATGACTTAGGTTTAGGCTGCAGAACAATTTCCCAGAAGTCATTGTAGAAGCCCTGCAATGTCAGTCTTTTTGTACCTATGGGAAAAAGCATTTGAGATATGCTTTTTATAACAGGCACACAATAATTCTCTAGCTTAATAATTTTCCAGTTTTCCTTTCTTTTTGATGTAATGCAGACTACATCAATGTACCAAGCTAATAAAAAGAACTATATATATTTATTTTCAGTCAATTTATTTTCAGCTAAAATTTGATTCCAAATTTGGAAATGAAATAATTGCAGATACAATGTTTTAATTAGTGTCAACACTTTCTGCTTATATAAAATAGAGATTAATAGCTTATTTTTTTCATAAAGATTGTATATAGTTATGATAACTGTGGGTAACATGATTATTTCCATGTAAATTAAGTTAATGAGATATAACATTGATATTGATAAAGATTGAGGAAAGTTGTAGTTCAAAATATATTTAAAAGGTATAGATTTTTTTCCCTTGCTGGAGAAAATATCAATTTTTTCTATTTCTTAAACAATCTGAGTCAAATTTATCTAAATAATAAAAATCTACTGCATTCAATTTCATAATGACAAAACTTACATAAAAGCAGTCACTAATAGTTAAAATGTGTTGAAAAAAACAACATCAAGCTGATAGTCTTTTAGTCAAAAGATATCATAGACTCTTTTTTGTGTCTCAAATGGCAATGTAAAAACACTCCTATTCAAAACATTTTATTGAGGTTTCAGTATATGTTCAGATACTGTATTACGCCTCAGATGTGTGCACATAGAAACTATAATTCTTATCCTGGGAAAAAAGCAAAATCTAGTTTGGAAGACAGACAAAAACCAATTATGATTCCATCTAATAAATGCTATGACAGTGATTTTAAGATGGAGGCATAGAGGAGAATAACTAAAACGAACTTTTCCCTAGATGATTCAGGAACGAGAAACAGAAGTTAGGAAAAATTTCAATGTTTTCCATTTGGTATTTCCTTTCATATTTTTGTGACTGTTATATTATGGTACACTTTAGGATAAGTCTCAAAGGAAAGGTGGGATTAAGCTGATTGAGAAGGAGGTGGGGGTAGTAAGAAGCAGAGGGAGAAGACATTCCGGTCAGAAGGAACATGTGCCAATAGAGAGTTAAGACAAATCCCGGCATTGAAGATGTTAACGTGGTTTGTGCGTCTGGATCACTGAGTTAAAAAAGACAAACAGCGGAAAATGAACTTGGGTAAGTTGGGTTTGAAAGCTTGAGGAAATTTCTATGCCATCCTAGTTCTAGTGCAGAACTCTTTCCACATTATCATATTTTTCTCACATTCACAATTTGATAGTATGCTTTTCTCACTGTGATGATAAAACTTAAATAGGACATAATGGAAATTATCCACTTAACCAGCAACAAAGAAAATCTATAAATTAGGGTGAAGTAATGCCAAGAATACCATTCCATAAAAATCTATAATTTTTAATAATTTGGCAAGATTTTTCTAGGATTCATCAGTTAAAATCCATGGGATAAAAAAAAAAAGATCACACATTAAAATGAGGCAACATGAATTGTTTCCAAATTTATAAAGGGTCTGGTAAAGCCTTCCTTTATTTGTACTTTTTAAATAGCTTTTATTATTTAAAAAAAAAATAGGAAAACTGTCAAGACTAGAACCACAAAATTTACACTGTAAAGCATATAATCCTAATCATTTGGGTAGTGTTCCCCTTCAAATAAGGTACATTTTTACACTAGCTACTGCTCAGTTATAATAAGTATAGTTTAGAATTAATTTGAATATTTATGTATAAAACCAGAAGACATCTGTCCTATAGCTCTTATAATGCTGTTTTCCACATTTAAATGAATGCACTGAAGCATTGGTGAGAAATATAAGGTTTCACAGGGGAGTTGAGGAAGCAGTTTGTCTTGCATACTCCACAGCAAGCTAATTAAAATCCACCCTTTTCTTGTCATGTATCCTAAGTTCTCTCTCCTAAACCACCAAAGGGGCTGGATTCCATATTCTCTATTTCCCTACTCAGTACCCGACTTTACTGTCTCCTTCTTCCAGTGTTGAACTTCCAAATTTCACAACACTTTAGGCAGTAAACTCATGTATGTCTCAGCTCCCCAGTCACAAGTTTGCTACCCAAACCCATGATCAAGCTCAATAAACTACAATTTCTCCAATTACCTGAACCCATGACTTTTAGATAGGGATAAGAAGTTAAAAATAAGATGTTGTTCCTTGTGTTGTACTGTAGTACTAAAAAAAAGAGTATAGCTTAAATATTAAGGCATTGCACTGTACCTTATAACATTAGAAAAACTGAATGTAACTCTTGCTCTCATGTCAGGAGGCAGAGCTACAGATTTAACACTAACCAGATTTATCCCCACCAAAAATGTGTAACTATGCACTCCCTCACTCATTATCTTCCCTTGCATCCATTTTTATCTGTATCTTCTCATCCATCATGATCTTCACGTCTCTATCATCCCCCATCCTTATCATACCAAGATTACCCAAACCCAGGTACCATGCATATTTTGAGATTAACTGAGAAAGCAAAAACCAATTTTTCCAGACGCTTTTTAGAAATGTCACTCTAATGATTAACTTTCTTTGTTTCAACCAGTATAAAAACTGTGAAAAAAACTATTAACAGGGGGGTTGATTTGAGATGGTAACTCTACGGTCTCTCACAGGCGAATAAAGCCACCTTTCCTCCTAGCCTAGATCTGTGTGTCTGTCTCTCCTGCCGTGCTGGGCAAGGAACCCATCCAAGAACCACCTTGCCCTTCTTCAGTACCTGGTTATTCATCTCCATAATGAATAACTAATTTGACGTTATTTCAAGAATACATTTCTACGTTCTTTATGACACAATGATTATTACATAGACAGGTGATTTAAAGACAGCATTTTAAAAAGTGCTATTGAATCTTTCAAACATAAACAAAAATAGAGAAGAGTAAACACCACCAGCTTCAACAGTTATCAATTTATGGCCAGTCTTGTTTAACCTTTACTCCTCACCTGCATATTTGTCAGATTATTTTGAAGGAAATCATAAATACCATAACATTTCATCTGCATTTATTTCCATTGATATCTCAAATAGATACACAATTATAGTCCATCATTATCATAACTAAACAAAATTAACAATAATTTCTTAATATCACTAAAAATCGTGTCCCAGAATTTGACCTGAAGGCATAAAAACAGTTTGCAGACAGTTAAAGCAGAGTAAGAAACTATTAAGTCAAAGAGACTTTGGGCAAAGCACTACCTGCATTAAGTCTCACAAGAGAGCATTCAAGAGGGAGTGAAAGTCTATTTAAAAATGGAGTAGAGGGGGCATTTAAATTTCTGTAAACTGTTAACAGGGGAATTCCTAAGGCCACAAGCAAACACAAGCCCGGGGAGACAAGGAGGCTTGAGTTATGTACAAGGGAATCCCAATAAGATTAAATGTTAATTTCTCATCTAAAACCATAAAGGCAAGAAGGCAGTTACATGAAATATTTAAATGCTTAAAGAAAACTATTGTCAACCTAGAATTTTGTATGTTCCTATATATAGAAAATGCTGAAAAATACAAGAAATCTACTAGAACAGATAAACAAATTCAACATATTGGTGGGGTACAAGATCAATACCCCAAAATCAATAGTGTATCTGTAAACTAGTAATGAAAAATCTGAACATTAATTTAAGGAAAAAATTCTATTTTCTATAGCAGCTAAAAGAATCAAATATCTAGGAATACATTTAACCAGCAATGTAAAGGACTTATACACAGAAAACTACAAAACATTGTTAAAAGAAATCAAAGAAGATCTAAATAAATGGAACGACATTCTATGCCATGAATTAGAACCATAAGTGTTGTTAAGATGTCATTTCTACCCATGGCAATTTATAGATTTAATGCCATCTCAATAAAAATTCCAAAAGCCTTCTTTGCAGAAATGGAAAAATTAATCATCAAATTTATATGGAAGGTTAAAGAGTCCTGTATAGACAAAAGCCATCTTAAAAAGAATGAAGCTGAAAGACTCCGACTTCTGATTTTAAAACTTATTACAAAATCACATTAATCAAAACTGAATGGTACTGGAACCACAGACATATAGACAAATGGAACAGAATTGAGAGTTCAGATATAAACCTGCATATCTATGGTCAACTGATTTTTGACAAGGGTCCCAAGTCTACCCAATTGGGAAGAAATAGTCCCTTCAACAAATATGCTGGAAAAACTGAATATCCACATATGCAAATAGAAAATATAAAATACAAAAACCAAATAAAAAAAGATGAAAGACTGAGAAAAAATTCTTAGAAAAAAATATATCAAAGCATCTCCAAGACCTTGTGTTAGGCAATGGTTTTTTAGATTTTCTATTCAAAGCACAAGCAACAAAAGAAATAATAGATAAGAAAGGCTTCCTTAATATTAAAAATGTTTTTGGATCAAAAGTTTTTATTATAAATTAAAATGACAAACCTACAGAATGGAAGAAAATTTAGAAACCACATATCCAATAAGGTTTTAATATCTTGAATATACAAAGAAATCTTACAACTGTACAAAAAAATACAAACAACTCAATTAAAACATGGGTACCAACTTCAATAAACATTTCTTCAAAGAAGATATACATGGCCAAAAATCACATGAGAAGATTTTCAACATCATTAGCCATTAAGGAAATGCAAATCAAAACCACAATGAGCTACCATTTCATACTCGCTGGAATTTTGACTGTATTAAAAGCACAGAAAATTCAAGTGTTGGAGAGGATGTGGAGAAATAAGAACCCTAATTGTTTGCTGGTAGAAATGTAAAATGGTGCAACCACTGTGGCATACAGTTTGGCAGTTCCTGAGAAAGATAAGTATAGAATTACCATATGACCTGGCAATCCCACTTTAGTTACGTACTACAAAGATTTGAAAGCATGGACTTGAGCAGATATTTGAACACTGATGTTCATAGTAGCATTAGTCGCAATTTCCACAAAATGGAAGCAACCAAAGTGTTCATCAACCAATGATTAGATCAACAAAATGTGATATTTGCATACAATGGTATATTATTCTATCAGAGAATGTCATAAAGTTCTGTTACATGCAACAACATGGCTGAAATATAAAGACATCATGTTGAGTGAAATAAACCAGACACAAAAGGACACTTATTGTATGATCTCACTGAAATAAAATGAATGGACTCAAAAAAGCATAGTGTCAGAAACTAGAATACAGTTTACCAGGGACCAGGATGGGTAGAGGGATTTGGAATCTAATGTTTTGTTGTACAGAATTTCTGTTTGGTGTTATGGAAAAGTTTTGGTAATGGATTGTGGTGATGTTTGCACAATATTGTGATCATAATTAACAGCACTGACATATATTTGAATGTGGTTAAAAGGAAGATGTTTTGGTTGTATACATGTTGCTAGAATATAGTTATTTTAAAAAAACCGTAGTACTGTACAATACAGTGAACCCTAATGTAAACCAAGGACTATTGATAATAGTACAATTATAATATTCTTTCAATAATTGTAAAAAATGTGTCACACTAATGGAAGGTCTTAATAATGGTGGGTGTATATGGGTACTCTATTTTCTTCATAATTATTCTGTTACTACAACTTCTCTAATTATATATGTATATATATATGCATGTATATATCTTACAAAGGTTAATATCAAGAAAGTGGAAAAACTGCCCACAGATTAGGAGAAAATATTTTCAAATTGTAAAGCTGATAAGAGTCTTGTATACAGAATGTAGAATAACTCATACTCCTTATTAAGCAGACAAACAACACCCATTTAAAAAATGGCAAATGTTCTGAACAGACATTTCTCCAAAGAGAATATACAAATGGATGGTAAGCATATTAAAAGATGTTAATGTCATTAGTCATTAGGGAAGTTCAAGACAAAACACAATGATAGATAGAGGAGGCAAGATGGCATCGGTTTAGGAGAGCACTCACTGACTAGTTCTCTGAGGACAGCTGATTGGGGACTGTGTCCTACCCAGTGGTCTGTGCTGTGGGCACACCGAGTGAGAAGCTTGGGACATCTATCTGCAGGCAGCTTGGTGGTGTGGATTGCTCAGTGGAGATTCGTGAGTTTTAACCCTGCCCATGGAGGTTAACACAGACGGCTGAACCCCACCCTCAGGGAAAATGGCTGGTTTGAACCGTGACTCTGGCCAGCAAACTGGTGAGAGGGAGCGTTCTCTGAGATTGGGAGGATTCTGATGGAGGGTCGAGAAGGCTTTCCTTTCTGTGGATTTTGTTGCCTGGACCCCCTTACAGCTTTGGGGAACAAAATCGCTGGCTTGAAGCAAGACCAGGCTGAGGGGAGTGGCAAATCTGCTGAGGAAGTTGGCTTACCCAGCTGGCCAGTGAAACGCCACAGCTCCCGCCAGCAACCCGGTGAGAGGGAGCATTCTCCTAGAGTGGGAGGGTTCTGACAGAAGGTGGAAAGGGGTTTCCTTTCTGTCGATTTGGCTGCCAGGACCTCCTCATAGCTTTGGGGAGCAGATAAGCTGGCTTGAAGCAGCACCAGGCTGAGGGGAGAGGCGAATCTACTGAGGAAGCCTGATTTACCAACAGCGCAGTAATACTCCGGCTTGGCTCCAGAGTGGGCGGAGTCAGCCATTTTTATCGTTCTGCACTGACTAGCATCAGAGCTTCAGCTCCCCTTCAGAAGCCAGGAAGTGGGAAGTGCTTGATTAGTGTCCTCGAGCCTAGTTAGGGTCCCCTCAGTGAAGGGGGTGGTCTAGAAGAGGACATATTTTGGGTCCTTTATTTTGCCAAAAAAATAGACAGTCACTTTAAAAAATAAAAAATGAATTTTTCTTTTTAATTTAGTTTAAGAGCTAAAATCTGCTTCAAAACCTGCAGATAGAACCTTGCAGGCCAATTGATTGATAAATACAAGCAGGCTGAGAGGTTCCACAAGGGCTCAAAAAGAAACACTATTTTTCTTAGATTTGTTTGACTGCTTGCTTGTGTGGTTGTTTGCTTTTTCTCGGTTTATTTGTTGTCTCTTGCTTTTCTTTCCTCTTTCCTCCCCCACTTGTTTTTTCATTCTTTCTTTCTTTCTTTTTTTTAATTAGGTACTGCTAGCTTGTCTCTTCTTTGCTGTGCCTCTTCTTCAGTGATTTCCCATTTTCTGTCTATATTGATCTTGTACCCCAAGCTATCTCTTTTTCTTCCTTCATCTTTCTGCCTTCTGCTTTCTGTTGTGATTCTTACATACCACATTTTTTCATTAGCCCACAATTTAAGGGTGTCAATTTCTATTCTGTCTATTCTGTTTTCTTCATTTTTTATTAATATTAACTTTTTCCTTTCAGCCCTTTCTTTATTCTTTCTCTCCCTCCTCGTCATTCTGTTTTAACCCAGGAGATCAACCACACTCAGACTTTAAGACTTTAGTTACTTTTATTGAGCTAAGCCTGCGGGCGTCTGCAGCACACCTCACGCAGGAGGGAACTGCAGCCCCAAGGTTCTAAAATGGCTCCCTTTTATAGGGGGGTTGCCGACGCAGTTTGCAAGCAAGCAGGGTGTACAGAAGCGGATCTTGGCGGTTAGCTAGTGTCTGCACAACTTCAAGGTTCTGATAACTTGGGACACAGCTGCAAGGTTGAGATGTTTTT
>JAQZBX010005003.1:15072-58002 GCA_029593785.1 Cabassous unicinctus | reverse complement strand
TCCTTTAATCTTTATAAAATTTTATGCATTTAAAATGATCAATAGAGTCATTGAGGAACTAATTTATTT
Organism: Cabassous unicinctus; assembly: GCA_029593785.1. Taxonomy (NCBI): domain Eukaryota; kingdom Metazoa; phylum Chordata; class Mammalia; order Cingulata; family Chlamyphoridae; genus Cabassous; species Cabassous unicinctus. Next base: position 57,933 of record JAQZBX010005003.1, on the reverse strand, counting down.
TGAATATATGTATTTAAACCCCAGGATTATCACGTATTTCATGGCTTCCAATTACTATGTAGATATATAAAAGCATATTATTGGAAATGTTCCAGGGTATGTTTGGTAATCAGAGGATGATTAAATAGAAATGCAAAATAATTAAAGGATGCTACTCTGTTTATAAAGAGACCATGTACATACCCAAACAGGAAAGAAAGAAAAGATGAGCTCAAATATTCAATATTCAATTGCCTGGTTCTCTCTCTCTTCTGCATGACTCTAATCAGAGCATTTTTCACTTCTCTGTTCCTAAGATTATAAGTGAATGGATTCAGCATGGGGATCACCATGTATAAAACACAGAGGCCACTTGATCCTTTCCCAGGGAGTAAGAATTCTTTGGGTTTAAATAAATAAAACTTGCAGTGCCATAAAAGATGGTGATGTCCAGGAGGTGGGAGGTGCAAGTAGAGAAGGCTTTGTATTTTCTTGCAGTAGAATTAATTTTCAGAACAGTAGACAGAATAGACTCATAGGACAAAGATTGTGGTAAGAGACACCATTATGTTTATGGCAGTGTGAATGATTATCATGAATTCACTGTCCCGAGTGTCAGTTCAGGACAAGGCTAAAATAGGGATGTTATCATAGAAAAAGTGAGAGATTATATTTGAATTGCAGAAATGCAAACTGTTCAAGAAAAGAACGTTGACTAATGATTCAGTAAAGCCAATGAAATAGGACCCAGAGATGATGGTGCTGCAGAGTCTGGTGGACATAACGACTCAGTAGTGAAGAGGGTTGCAGATAGCTACATAGTGGTCATAGGCCACTGAAGAAAGAAAGAAAGATTCAGTGACACCCAAGAAGACAAAAAAATACAACTCGGTGAAACACCCCATGAATGAAATAGACTTATTGGAATTCAGTAATTTCTCCAAGGTTTTAGGTGTGATGACTGTTGAGTAATTGAGGTTGAGGGATCAGAGGTGACTGAGGGAAAAATACATGGGGGTGTGAAGCTGGAGATCCAGGTGAATTATCAGTATCATTCCTGCATTCCCCAGCAACATAATAAGATATATTGGGAAAATCATCATAAAGAGGACCCACTGGATCTCGTCAGAGTCTGTCAATCCCATAAGGATGAAGTCAGGCACGTTTGTGCTATTCCTACTTCCCATAGCACACAACTATTGAAAACTGTTGAGAAATCAAAGGAGATACTTAGCATGAATGACATCAGAACTGTTTTTGTTTATAGAAATGATCTGGCATTTTAAAAAATTAATTTAGTGATTCTAGAAAATGATAATGAAAAGTAGTTTGCAAATATGACTATAAAATATCTGTATTTGATTTTCCAATATAAATTAAACATAAAACATCATTGGATAGTATATAATAGAAAATCATATAAGTTGCATAATTAGAATGATCTTGACTCTATTATATATACCTCTCTTAATTAACACATTTATGAAAATATTATTCTTATTATTATATAGCAATACTATTTTACACACATTTTTAGAAGAGAAAAAGGGCACAGAAAGTTAGGTAACTTATGAAGAGTCACACCGTTAACTGTTAGCCCTGTGTTTCTACCAAGATTGGTTGAGTCCAGAGATCATTCTCATAACTCTACATTCCCACTTATAAATAATTTCAGAAAAACAAAAAAATAAATACTAGATACATAATAAGAGATGATAGAGAGTTAATGTAGATTTTACTGTTCTATTATATACAATTATTACCTAATAAAATGACAGATCAAAAATTAAAACCTTAGACCAATTTCCTGGGTGTTTATTAATATTATAGACCACACATTACTATTAATTTGATTCCTACATAAATACGAATGCATTGCTGCAGCAATAACAACAGGTTTCTTTTGCCTTAAGGGACTATTATTGACAGGCTACAGTGTGGCCACAAATAAGCAAAGGTCACAAAGGTGAGTGCCAGACTTGCAGTTAAAGGCACTATTATTTTAAACCATTTCCTGACCCCTTTTATTTAAATAGGTCTCTTTCTCCAGATTCATAATATGTTAATTTGTTGTTGTTTTTTTTAAGCCAAGGGTCTTGTAGCTTTAATTATATTCCTGGAAATACCAATGCAAACGAATTAATTTTCGTATACAAATTATTTAATTAATGTGTTTAAATTATTCTTTTTGTAAAATTAAAGGGGAGCTTAAGTTGAGCCTGTTAAAATGATCATACCAGAGGTGTTTTTCCTTTCTTTCTTACCCTCTTTCTTTCCATCTTTCCCTCTTTCCTTCCTTCTTTCTTTCTTTCTTTCTTTCTTTCTTTCTTTCTTTCTTTCTTTCTTTCTTTCTCTTTCTTTCTTTCTTTCTTTCTTTCTTTTTCTTTCTTTCTTTTCCTTCCTTCCTTCCTTCTTTCCTTTCCTTCCATTCCTTCCTTTCCTTCCTTTCCTTCCTTCTTTCCTTCCTCCCTCCCTCCCTCTTTCTCTCCCTCTCTCTCACTTTCTCCCTTCCTTCTTTCCTTCCTTCCTTCTTCCCTCCCTTCCTTCCTTCCTTCCTTCCTTCCTTCCTTCCTTCCTTCCTTTTTATCTCTCTCTCTTTCTTTCTCTCTCTCTCTCACTTTTTTTCTCTTTCTCTCTTTCTCTTCTTTTTTTTCTTTCTTGCCAAATCCCTCTATTTAAAGTCACACTCTTGTCATAGAACAAAGTGAAGAATTGTTTCACCTCCTGGGAGTAGGTGAGGGGTGGGATTCCTGAATGAGCCAGCAGACACCAGATACTGAATAAACCCTTCCCTACCTGAGGCCTGGTCAATGGGGTGATGCTCAGAGAGATGCAGCACACAGTGTAGGAAGCCCACAAAATGGCCATATATGTATCATATTCTATTCCTTCAAATTCTTCACGCCCATTCAGTTGTGGAATCAATTTCTGACCAGAGATAGGAAGAAAGGGATGAGTGCACAGAGAAAAAATGGCTCACCCAATTCCCTGTTCATTTCCTGTCCTCACTGTGTATAGGGACAGTCTGGCTTGCTTCTCTAAAACAAGTGCCAGCGATGGAGGGGAAGGGTGGGAGGAGGTGATATTTGTCCATAAAACAGCAAAGAGTGCCTTCTTTTTTTTTTATTGTGGGTAAAAATCAAATTTTTCACAATACATATCAATATTTGTAAAATGATATATAAATAAATATGCATATATGTGCATTTGCTTACATAAATGCTATTTCTTATATATATATATATTAAAAGGTGCTTAGATTACCTAAATATTACACAGAAATTACAGGGATTCCTATGTTCCCCACCTTCCACAGCTACCACAACTTCCCACACCAACATCCTTCTTCCGTGTGGCACATCATTCACAATGGATATACACAATCTGGGGCCTTGCCACCAAGCATAGACCACAGTTCACATCGTAGACCATACTCTCTCTCACACAGTTCTGCATGGCATCATGCAGAGTGCCTTCTTGATCAATTCCCAAATCTAATGATCCTTTACAAGGGGAAGTCAAAAATAAATTGCCAGTGGGGTGAGGGTGGAGTGGGATGCTGACTGCTAAACAATAGTGTAAGAAGATCCCTCCTCACCTCATGCTACTGGCTCACACAATCCCTTAGTGTTCTGACTCACTCAAAAGCTAAGGAATGAGAGCAATACAACACAGAGGGAAACTGAGGTTTGTAGTTCCAAGACTAGAATTCTGCCTGCCTCTTCATATACCTATCAAAGTGACAAATGCAACTCCTTCTCATGCCAGGGTGGTAATCAAAAGCCCAGGATATTGAGATCCAGGCTCCTGGATTACTATGATCAGCCTAAACACTTAAATATTCATTTGAAAGAACTCAAGTAGGTATCAGCCCTAATAAAAACTGGGACACAGGCTTCCTCATGACAACAAAATCTCTTAAGGCCTACTCTATTATAACATTTGCAAAAATATTAAATTACATACTAAAATAATGAGTGAAGTTTCTTTGAACTTATAAAAAAAGATCTTTCTAAACTTTTCATCATAATAAAATGGAAAATCTTCTCTTTAAAGGTGTCATTAAAGTAGTAGTACTTTTCTTTCTATGCTTTTTATGCTGACATCTAACGTGTCCACTTTAGTTGTGAGTAGATCAAGACTGTCATCTTGTTCTTTGATTTTCACCTGCATCACCAAGACTCTGTGCTTCAGGTGGTCCCCTCCCAGGGACAGCTCATCTAGATTGCTGTGGATTTTCTGGAGACAAGCCCTGAAGTGTGGGTTCTTTGGTAAGCCTCGTACTCAGGGCAGAGCTGGACTCTCCATTGAAGGAGTCTGATTTATCCAGTTTTCTGAGGTTTGGGTGGCTGGCCTAGTACTTCAACTGCTGTCCATTACTTGTAGTTATAGCTTCTTTCAATCTGTTGCTGGTCTGGGGAGTGAGTGTGCCATTCAATTCAGTTGGCTTCTTCATACTTTTGGATTTGAAGTAATTCACAAGTTCCCCAAGCACACTCTTAATGATGATATTTTGCTTTTGTGCTTCTGACTGGTCGTCAACTCTTGATCCACTTGTCCACTATCTTTTCTGTGCATTCTAAGACTCTTCGCTGACTAAAGAGGTCCTCACACAAGTTGACCAAGATCCTCTCAGACTAGTACATAGGGACAGGCACTTGCTGGTGCTGGACCATAGCCTCAGCCCTGCTCAGCCCCTCTTGTCATATGCTCTGCTGCCTGTTTTTGGGCAAGACAAGAAGTTTGCTGGTGTCCCTCCACCTGACTGCTGGGCATCCTCATTGAAAGAGTGTAGATTTTGAGTTAAGCCGACTTGGTGCAGGTGCCAGTCTGGGTCTGGGCAGAAAGGATAAAGGCAAAAAACAAATCAAATGACCATAACACATCTGGATTCATCAGGCTCACTGTTGAAAAACAAATATAAGCATAGCATTGCTTTGACGGTCACAGGAAAATATCACATATAGTAGAGAAAACATAAATATTATAAGAGACTTGCCATCAATTATGTTCCAAACCAAGAGACAATGGAAAGCTATATTTAAAGTAATGAAAGATAACTCATTCAATATATTTTGGAAACAAGTTTCCAATATAAGAACAAAATAAAGACTTTTTTTTGGAAATTTAGCACACACACACAGAAATAATATTTTGACAACAGACTTGTGTTTTAAAAGTATCTTGGGAAATCCTGCTACATTCTCCAGTAGAGCAGCAGGAATCCCTGGAGTACATGGGCAGTGCCTATTGAAAGAAGACAGACCATTATGCCAGGTCCTTGGTATTGATGGTTGTACTTATGAACCTTTTCTTGTGAAATTGAAACTTAGCCTAGTATTCTATATTGCCTAAGAGCTACCTCCTGTATGTCTTCTTGTTCCTCAAATGTGGCCTCTCTCTAAGCCACATTCGGCATATAAATGCACTACCTTCCCCCCAGCATGGGACAGGACTCCTGGGGGTGAGCCTCCCTTGCACCGAGGGATTATTACCAAACTGACTAGCAATGAATCTGGAAAAAGACCTTGACCAAAAGGGGATATATTAAATACAAATGAATTTTTGTGGCTAAAAGACTTCAAGGTGAGTCAGAAGGTTATTCCAAAGGTTAGACTTATGCACATCTCAGCAGGATCTCATTGATTGCCACCATAAACAGCAGGGTTTCTGAGGGCTTTAGAGACATCTAGACACTATATGCAGGACAGACAATATCAGGAATTTGGAACCCTGTCAATAAGCCTTACTTTGGAATATATGCTCTCCAGTGTAAAAGATTTAGACTCATTTATAATTTCCCTATATATGGCTCTTCTGCCCCTTTTATTTGAACCTATAATTAGCAGTATACTTGTTAAATATATGTCCCAGACACTTAAATCTGTTCATATGCTGGTTGAGCCCCAAATCTCAGCAGAGTTACAACACCTACTCTCCAGTTCATCAGACTCACCCAGGACAACTAAAAGAAGGATGACGATGGCTATTGCCCATTTCAGGAAGTGGAAATTGTCTGCAACTTCAAGCAATACTGTTCCATCCAAATGCCCCAATTGAATTAAGCCCCCTTTCAATCAGAGGCAGAGTTGGCATCACCATCCCCAAATCCTCAAGACTGAGGAATGAGCAAACATAAAAGGGAAAGCAACTGTGGACTAAAGTAGACTTATTATTTTTCTAGCAATGGAAGAAATTGTATCATTGGTATAAATGCAGTGGCCACCAGAGATTCTGAGGTGAGGGAGAGGGATGAATAGGAGCAACATGGGAGCATCTTTTTGGACATTGGAATTGTCCTGCAAATCATTGCAATGACTGATGCAGGTCATTATACATTTTGTAAAAACGTATAAAATTGTGCAGGGAAAATTATGCACCATAATGTAAACTCTGGCCCTTGGTTAGTACAATGCTTCAGTATGTTGTCATCAGTTGTAACAAATGTACCACCCTAATGAAAGTTGTTTTTAATGTGGGAAACTGTGGGAGGGGGGAGGGGGTGGACTATATAAGAATCCCTTATATTTTTGATGTAACATTTATGTAATTTAAAATTTCTTTAACAAAAATATTTTTAAAAAAGAAATCTCCAGAAGAGTAGGTTGTAGGAGAGAAATTTGCATTAAATATGTAAAAATAATTCTTTATTCTGTTTTTATTAAGAAAGGTTTACAATATTTCATAGAATGGGAAAAGCAATAAATTATAGGCTAGACTGTTCTATATACCACTAACTGAAAATGTCCATTAAACTATGACATGTCATCAGAAAAAAAAATTATCCAGTCTGGAATATGAAAACAGAGGTACACTAAACATAGACATAACTGCCTGAAAATGAAAAAATGAAATTAAATACACCAAAAATTAGATTTTTCAAATTTTATATGCTTTAAAAATAATTGCCTGAAGCTATTGCCATTAATTATTGGGTTTAAAGAATATAAAAATGTACAATTTATGGAAAACATACCAAAATGGGAAAGAAGAATTAAATCTCTACTGCTTTACAGTTCAAATGTTATAAGTTACATAGTATATTATTTTAGGTAGACTTTGACAGATTAAATAAGCATACAATAATCCCTAGAGCAACCACTCAAAAGAGAGAAATCAAAAATTACAAACATAAGTGATTAAGGCAAGGATATCACTATAGTCACCCACAAATCTTAAAAGTAAGAAAATGTAAAAAACTTTTATTTGTTAAAATTGCTAATTTAGAGGAAAGTGCAAATCCCTATAAAAGAAAAAATGCATAATATCATTAGTCCTATGACTCTTGAATAAATTGATTTTTTCCTTAAAAACTTTCTAAATGACCAAAAATCTGGAAATTTGTTTTGAAATGTAAAACTCTTATATTTCCTTCAGATTGGAATGTGAATAGACTAATATGTGAAGCTTCTTCAACACTACAGAAGTGGACATCTTGGGAGATAGCAAAGCAACAACATAAGAGAAATGTGGATCCCAGGATTACCTCAAGGGAAAAAGCCATCAACAAAGCAAAGACAGCTTAAGTATGCATGGTTACACACAAAGATGTACTTTCCCCTTTGTTGGACCACTCGCTTTCTGAAGACTTTTCAAATGCCAACCAGCTTATATATACCTAATACAGGTTCCCTCTTCAGTCCAATCACATCAACTGGTAAATAACTCTTTCCTTTACTGAATTATTTCTTTCAAAAATGTTACTATACATTTAAATTTGAGAATATTTAGCAGCTATCACCAAAATTACACTTTCTATCAGCAGGTCTAATAAAGACTGCGAACATCCTAAACCTTTCAAAAATTCCTGTATATGTTAATATTTTTTATTATAATAAAGTTATATATTACATGTTTTCTACTCTCTTAAGAAAAGTATAATTTTGTGGAAAAAATGTCATAAAAATCTATGAGGCTACTTGTTCAGGCTATGACTTAAGGGTCATCCTGGAATTCTCCCTTTGTCACATACCTCAATTTTTGGGAAAAATGTCATTGGTGATTAAGAATATGAACTCTAAAGTCAGACTCTCTGGGTTCAAATTTGAGCTTGATATTTTATCAGTTGTCTGATCATGAACATGCAATGAAAACAAGCTGTGCCCCAGTTTTAACATTTGTAAAATTTATCTATTCAAACATATTTATTGACGCACTCTTCAAGGTTTTGGAGATACAGCATTGAACACTATAGACAAAACTCTTGTGCACATTGAGATTTCAGTAGGGGGAAAACAGAGTAAACAAAAGGCATAATCAAAAGTTATACAGTATTTGATAAGGATAACTGCTATGGAAAACAAATAAAAAGACCCATGCAATTATCTGGGGAAAGGAAATTTCAGGAAGAAGAAAAATTGGAAATATATCAGGCAGCATCAGAAGTAATGCCAATAGTTCTGATGGTGATATAACAGGGTAAGAAAGTCAATGTGGTGGCTCCAAATTGACTTGAAAGGCACCATGATAAATGTGATGATTTCATAGAAGTAAGGAAGAAGGGCAAGGTCTTGCCAGAAATGTAGGCTCTTGGAAAATTTTGATTTTGACTCCTAATTTTATGGCAAGTCTTGTATGCTTGGTGAAGAGAAGTGACATGATACATTATATATTTTAGCAGTATCACTGGCCCTTACATTGAGATGAGACTCAAGGGGATAAGGCAGAAAAGGAAAACAATATAGAAGGCCATGACAATAATAGAATGACTAAGATAATGGTATTTTGGGTAGAGTGGTAGCAGAGGAGGAGTTGTGAAATAGTCACACTCCAAATATATTCTACACGGAGAATCAATAAAATATGCTCATGGAATTGATGTGAGGTATGTGACAAAGGGAGAATTCCAGGATGACCCTTAAGTCATAGCCTGAACAAGTAGCCTCATAGGTTTTTATTACCTGAGATTAAATTTTAGATATTGCAAGTATATACCTAAGAATTATCTTTTGAAGATAATCTATGTTAATTATATGCCTTAAGCCCTTTGAATATAGTCTGGCACTCAGTAGGTGGTCAGTAAATAAAATCCATTTTTCCATCTTATCCATACAAAATCTATTGTTTGTATTTCGTCAAGTTCATTGGAGATTTATTAGTTTTTAAAAGTTCAAGTTTTACAATATATAGAATTGTGACATACCATCATGAACAAAAGGATTTGGTCTTAAGAATATTTCAGACCACATTACATGAAATATGACATCCACCGATATGAATACAGAAAGCAGAGAGACAGTGTAGTCTAGTGTTTTCACAATGCACAAAGTTTATGTTACATTTATTTAATAACATCATAAAAGCTTTCTAGAATATATTATAACAGAAAACAGTAGACTGAATTTAATTAAAACATGAACAATTCTTGAACTTATGATTATCTTTAAATATAAGAATCTGTTGACCATCATTGCCAACAAAAACAACAAAAAATACATTTTCTAAATTATAGAAATGTACATAAATGAAAGAAAGGCCATCACAGTTCCTGAAAAAGACCCAAAAATATAAAGGGCTTATAAATGTAAGAAAAGATACAATGTATGTACAAGATAAGAGAATAATTTAAAAATTATTTTATTAAAAATAAAATGCTGTCAAAGACAGCTGAATGTAAGCAAAACAAAGAGAATTGTAATAAATATAGATTCTAGACAACATAGAGTACAGAACAAAAATAATTCTTAATACAGAAACACGTATTGATATTACATATATGTTAAAAACTTTATAGTAATTCAGGATGTAGAAGATAAAACACATTTTTATTTGAATAAATTAATAGAGTAATGAACTTGTGAGAATTCATTAAAATTTTAATCCCAAAATAGAGGTTGAACTTTAAGATTTCAAAAATCATTTAAGAAAGTGAACAAATTCAATTCTACAATTAAAACATAAATATAAATTAAAAGAATACAGATCACTTGAAGGCCAAATTGTATTTATCTAACAACCATTGCTTAATTTTAAATCAAAGAAATAAATATAGAAACATGAATAAAACATACTTTTATAAATATACATTGATTAGTAGCAAAATTCAAACTGCAATTCCAGATTATGTAGAGGCAGTTTTAAAAAGAAATATTATTTAGTGCTTAAATTGTACAGGGTTCATACTGGAAATATGGGAAATGTTTTGGTACATTTTAAATATAGATTTATCTAGAAAACCACGAACAAATAACTCAAAAATAACTAGAATATTACTATTATATTTAATAATTCAAAGTATTTTCCAAATTTTCTTCAATATTTCATACACTTTTTCTATAACTTTATTCTATCACTTTTGTTACTTTGCTCTAAAGACCAAATATTGAAGTGCTCTTTTTCCTCTTTTAGCTGTTTGTTTATGAATAAGATTAACAAAAAATATTTATAAAACACCAGTGAGAATTTTTTTAACAAATGCAAATGCTTATTTAAAATTTTGTAAGAATGTAAGCATTCAGGTGATAACGGTCAAAATTTATTAGTACTGCTTTAAATCCTTTCCATTTTTCATATAATTTCAACTTCAAAATAGCTCTTTGGATGTAGAATTATTTGTCTGCATTAGCTGAAGAAATTACATTTAAACTTTCAGTCACTTAGTAAGACTATTCAGCGAAACAATTGACATCTAAAATCTAAAAATACTGGAATTTCTAGTCCAAAAAAGTGCTCTTTAAGATTATGCTAAATTTCTTCCCTACACAGTAAATTGAATAATTTCTGAATAGCTCTCCATACTAAAATTCTCTGAAATAATATGCATGGGAAATTCTATAATTAAATTTTAATAATAACAAAAACTTTTTTCTATTTAATAATAGTCCTTAAAATCACATATATTTAAACCCCAATATTAACGCATATTTCATGGATTCTATTTTCTAAGTAGATTTCTGAAAACACATTTTTGGATATGTTCCACAGAATTCATGGTCTAATAGAGGATGGTTTTACATAAATGCAAACTAAGTAATGGATGCTAGTGTGTTTAGAAAGAAATCAAGTAAATACCCTAATAGAGAAAAAGAAAAGATGGACTTAAATATTCAGCATTACCATCATTTCTGTTGCCTGGAGCCCCTTCTCTTCTGCATGACTCTAATAAGAGCATTTTTCACTTTTTTGTTTCTAGGACTATAAATGAGTGGATTCAGCATGGGGATCACCATAGTGTAAAACACAGAGGCCTCTTGATTATTTCCCAAGCAGTAGGACATCTTGGGTTTTAAATAAGTAAAACTCATAGTGCCATAAAAGATCGTGACTCCCAGGACATGGGACACACAAGTAGAGAAAGCTTTGCGCTTTCCTGAAGAGGAGTTAATTTTCAGGATAGTAATCAAAATAGATATGTAGGAAACAGAGATTGTGCTAAGAGTCAACATTATGTTTAAATTAGCACTAACTAATCATCATCATGATTTCCGTGTCACCAGTGTCACTGCAGGACAACGCTAAAATTATAAATGTCACAGTAAAAGTGATAAATTACATTGGAGTCACAGAAATGCAAACTGTTCATGAAAAGAAGGTTGACTAATGATTAAGTAAAACTAATCATGTGGGACACAGTGATGAGGGTGCAGCAGAGTCTTGTGGACATAACAACCTGGTAGTGAAGAGGGCTGCAGATAGTTACATAGCAGTCATAGGCCATTGATGAGAGAAGGAAAAATTCAGTAGCAGACAAGAGGAAAAAAAAAAAACATCTGTGTGAAGCAACCCATGAATGAAATATTCTTGTTGGATGTCACTAAGTTCTCTAAGGTTTTAGGTTTGATGACCATTGAGTAACTGAGGTCAAGGAAGGACAGGTGCCTGAGGAAAAACACATAGGGGTGTGAAGCTGGGGATCCAGTGAATTATCAGTAGCATTCCTGCATTTCCCTGTGTGGTAATAAGGTATATTAGGAGAAATAACATAAAAAGGAACCGCTAGATCACTTCAGAGTCTGCCAAGCCAAAAAGGATGAACTCAGACATATTTGTGTTATTCTTTATTTCCATAAGAGCTATCAACTGTTGCAAACTGTTGAGAAATCAAAGGTGATATTTAGGATGAATGACTTCAAAACTGTTTTTGTTTATTGGAGTTACCTGTTTTTTTTTTTAATCAATTCAGTGATTTAAAAATTTATAATGAAAAAGTACTTTGCAAAATATGTCTGAAAAAATATAACTTTGCAAATTATAAATTAGGTGAAAATCAACATTTGGAAATTATAATAGAGACTAATATATATATATATGTAAATGCATATTGCTTAATTAGAATGAACATGACACTGTTATAAATAATTCCCTTCATTAGCACATTTATCCAGATGAAAACCTTATACCATATGTATTACTCTTGTACACATTTTTAGATGAGAAAAGGGGCACAAAATGCTACATACCTACAGTCATAACCTTTAAGTATTGTTGGACCAGTGATTCTACCAAGATTGACTGTGTCCAGAGATTATACTCATAACTAATATTCAATTTCAGCAAATCAAAAAAAAATAATGCTAGTTATCTAATAAACAAAGATAGAGAGTTTAATGGATCATTTACTGTTCTTTTCTATCCAATATGATTTAGTAAAAATAACAGATCTAATATTAAAACCTTATGTGTATTAAAGAGCACACATATTAATTTTCAGATATATTTTAACAGATTTTTGATTTTTTAATAAAATTTCTTCTAAAATTATATTTTCAATATATGTACATTGTTTGATGACTGCTTATATCAAACTATATTCCTGTTTTTATAAATCATAGCATTATCTAGGTAAGGCCAACATGATGTGTGTGTATATATATGCATATCCTTTTAATAATATCCCCTTTATCTGAGGTAAACTAAAATGTTCTAAATTTGAGATTACTATTTACCATGGGTCAAAGTTCTTGACAAACTTCGTCCAGGATTATCTTTCTAGAAATTTGTCAACCTCTAGTTTTTCTCACAAGAAAAATCTGTAAACCATTTATGGAGCCTGAAGTTTCTGTGAAATAGTACATGTTTCCTTTGAGTTAACTTATCTTAATTTTAGTGTATTTTTTTAGCTCCAAAAAAAAATCAAAGAAAATTTCTGTTCACGTTCTGGTCAAATAGAAAGTTCATGAGGAAATTACGTCTCACATGTATACCAGGGAGCTACTGTGAACACGAGCAGAGAAGAGCATCCCTTGTTTTTCACCCTGAGAATGTCTAGGCACATTTTATATTGAGGCTTGTGGATAATGCAACATTTGGTCATCTCTGGGACTAATTTCCAAGGAAGATTTTTTGATATGATGCGAAGGATAAAATTCAAGGACTAATGCATCTGTGTCAAATTTGTAACAGGAATTTGCCTTTCCCTTAGAAGCCACGTAATGTTGAGCAGCATTTTTGATATTCTTTAGAGATGATCTAATTTATCACTGGGTAAAAGAGTTGGTATTTCTAGAGAAATGTTTACTTATCTGTGACTGAATGTCTAGGTCATTAAATACCAGGGATGTAATAGCATATTTTTCCATGTGAAATAATTTAATATTTAAAAGTGTGACATTATCATAGGATTGAACAATTTTCATTATACAAAAAATTCTTAAACAATGAAATTCAAAGAAAAAAATGGAAATCATTCAGAAATGTTGTTCTTCTTTAGGTATATTTTCTTCCAAGTATTTTCCTTTGTGCATATAAAGACTCTTTACATTTATGCTTATGTATTCATGTAATTTTATCACAATTTTTTTATATTTTTTTAATATTGTTTACTGAATATTTATTATATGCCTTGATCTATGTTAAAAAGCACACTTGGAAAATCCACAATTTCATGTATTTTTCATTGACTGGTGCAGCATAACTAATTTCTTTCTAGGAGTGTGCACCAGTTGGTAAATGGGCATTTTAGAGGCTTCATGAGGAAAACATGGTGGAGTTCTACAATCAGGTTATGGAATATCATCTAATTCATCAACACAGCAGATATATTATTTTATTCAGCCAAAACAATATTTGTGCAATTTCTTTTATTATTTTAGTATATTGACTTTTATTATATTAAAAGAAATAGGAGAGAATAAACTGCAAATCATTGCTGAGATGAGTAATGTTTCCATGATTTTATTAATGGCCCAAAGCTTCCTTTCTCTATATACAATTAGATGAAATCTTTTCTTCTTAATCTTTCATTAATTAATGATAATGAAATCAGTTTGCATGTAGTCTTAGAAGCAACTGGTACAAGAAAAGCTCTATATATGGCAGAATTTCAGGAGTCAATATTAAGGTAAGAATGAAGAAATTATAAAATAAATTATTACATATTTGATCAACTTTTGAATATACAATTATTTCATTCATCAAAAATCCAATGATAATGAGAACCTCTTATTTGTACATTGAAAGGCCAGCATCAGTTTATTCCACAATTGGTGATCTTGGGGATTAACTTGTCCTATGTCAATACCACCTCAAAAGGGTCTACTTATTCCTTGAAAATCACCATTAAGGAGTTTTTTTCCAGCATTGTAACAGATTTTTATAGTCATTAAGCAAATACTTTTAAATAATATAATAGTGAAAGAAAGAATAATTTACAAAACTTTTTATGATTTGATTTTTTTGTAGAATCTTTATTGTTGGGATTCTAATATATGATCTCTAATAGTAAAATTAAGTTGGCAGAAGATTAGGAGTGAGAAACAAAAAGTATACACGACTTGCATTTTGTTATATTGATTTTCTCTAACATTATAAGTGTTATTGGAACATGCTAGGTTCTCTAGATTCTTGGCTACATTGCAAGAAAGAATTCAGAGATGTGCCAGTTTAATTAGGGCAGTAAAATTTTCATTGAGAATTGAGAGAAAAGAGAAAAGTGTTAGTACACACCCAAAATGTTAGCCTGGGCATCCCCCAGCCAGAGAGACACCTGGTCTGGGGCTTGCCTTTATTAAAGCCATTCTTCTCTCCTCCCCCTTCCTCTTGTTGTGGAGGCAACCCAGCTATTTGCTGTTCTGATTGGTTGCCTTTCTCTCTTCACCTGTTCCCTCTCTGGGAACCAATGGGAAGGCTTTTCTGTTTAGAGTTATCTGGGGCTTCCTTTTGAACCTGGGAATTTCAAATGGGACCTCATGACCAGGGTCTTGGTGGGCTTTTCTTGATTCTTTATCAAGTACCTACTTTCCCTCAGGGAGTTTCTGGGCAGGGTCTAATGACCATGCTCTCTGCCAAGTCCCATCTGTGAAGGGACACATTCACTTATTTCCTATATAACCTGCCACAATGTCCCCCTAAGAGAGTTTACACTCTTATTCTTAAGGGGGAGCTGAAGGGCAATGCTCAATCTTCTGTAACTGCTTCTTGCCAGTCATGGGCAGTAGTCTCTGCCTGATGGGGTTTGAAACTCTCTGGCAATTCTATTTAGGTTGAGGGAAGGTGGGTCCAGCATCATGGTTGGAACTTGGTGAAATCCCTGCATGACTAATACCTTTTTCTGGAAGGTGTTGATTCTGGAAGAAATAAATTTATTTAGAATTTTGAAGAGACATGGTCCCACTAAAGAGGATAAAGAGGATGGTGTTAAGCAGCCCCATAAGGGGAGCTATCCATGATATACAAGACCATGAGAGTGAGAAAGTCCAGGTACTTCCAGAGGCTGCATCCTCACGAAGTTGATGGCCTTCATCTTGTATGTTTTGAATGCTGTCTAGGACTATTTCAGAGTGATTGACATAGAAACAGCATCCTTCCTTGAGGAACAGACATGTAACTCCCTGTGCTGCTGCTAGTATACTTTGCTCTATGATTTTTCAACAACACTACAGCAAGGGAGTTTATTTGCTATCTAAAGGCTTCTAAGGCATGGCTAGTTTTTCCTATGCTGTTGGTTAGCTCTAGGGAGAGATTGTGCTAGACCTCCTGGGTTTGTTATAAAGTGACTACTCCAGTTCCCATGGCAGTGGTAATGCCTAGGGCAGCTAGGAGAGGGATGAAGAATGGCATTGCCCTTTTGGTTATTCAGTGGCAACAAAATATAGGAAACAGGATGGTGAGGTTTGCAGGACCATATTAGATGATGGGGTGACGTATGCTAGTGAGCATAAACCACTTCAAAGGGGAGGCAAGGAGAGGTCGACCTTGTCTCTGCAAAGAAAGAAAATTCCATCTTGATAGTTTAAAGTAGCAGCGAATGTGAGATAGGTTATTGGTGAGCTGGAGCCCTCTACAGAGCTTACAGTTACCAGCAGCAGGTGGTCCTGAGGTGACAGGGTGCCTTTCATGGCAACCACTATGAAAAGAGCTTGCTCCTGGGCTTCTGCCTGCCCTTCCTTATCTTTTCCTCCTTGGTGGCATGGTCTCAATTGTTGAAGACTGAGAAGCCTGTTTCTAAAAGGGAGTTCATGGACGTTTTGGGACTCATGGAAAGCTTTTGCCAACTCTTCTGGATATCTGGAGCAGACTGGCTAACGAAGTAAGTTGCTAGGAGGCTCTGTCCTTCTTTAGAGTTAGGATCTACAAGAGTATATCTCTTCATTGCCTCTCCCAGCCTTCCTTGAAATAAGACTGAGGATTTGTCCTGCTCCTAAGTAATTTCCCTGAACTTAATTGACTGATTTGGTAGTGTACCCCTTTATCCTTTCAAGGAGGCTTATGACAATATGGTCTCTAGCCCTCAGATCTGCCTGTCTCCTCTGATATTTCTACCCAGGAACTGTAGTAAGAATTGCTACTGCTCCCAAAACATACTGGTTAGGCTATTGTGTGGCCAGTCTATCAGCCTGCCCTTGTGCTTCAGTACAGATGCTTTTTTTTTTTCCCTCTGGGATACAGCAAGTTGAAAGAATAATATTCATGTCACTTTATGTTAGTTCAAAGATCATTGTGAGGTGCTGGAACCCCTCAATAAATTTGGTGGAGTCCTTAGAGAATTAACCCAATTTTTGTTTGCATTGTATTAGGCTGGCCATAGAGAAGGGGGCATGCACCCTAATGATTTCTTTATGCCCATTAGGCACTTCTCTTATAATATAGAGATCCTCAGACTTCCTAGCTGGGTGGAATGAGGCTCCACTTAGGGTATGACCCACCAGACTAAACCTTGAGGCATATAGGGGAGGTGCTGATGACCCTGCTGGTTGTGAGTTTAAAGGGTCTTCTGGATCTGGTGCCAGGTCATAATGAGGTCAGTTACTAAGAAGGGAGTCATATAAGTTATCATTTTCCTTTTCAGGAAGTGGCTTCTCTGTGCTCTGCAGCTTCCTTCTGCATAGCACAACTGACAAGAACATCTTAGGCTCTTTTCTGATTCAGAAACATAAATAGCTGGACAAGGGAATTTCTAGCCATTTTCTTTCCATCTTACACAGTAGGATGGACATATTCATTTGAATTAAGGATCTCATTTAGTGGCCAATTTTGGCCATCTTCTAACATGTACTGTAGCCATGTGGTGTTGCAGAAAGAAATTAACTTCTTCTTTTTTAGTCCATCAATAAGCAGGTCATCCTAATTTTTAAGAGATACCCCAATGAGGAGTCTGCTGTAATGCTGGTGGAGCCACCCTTTATCCTGGGGAGGATAAACATATTTGTCAATCTTGGTGGCCTCCCACTGCTAGACCTGGCTGAATGGATTCACCACTGTGCCAGCATCCTGGAGGTCAGAAGACCTGCTCACCATCACAATGCAATGGGGATTGGGACCTTGTCTCTGGGTGACCGCAGAGACTTAGGGTACTAGGAGATATCTGGGTCTGGTTCCCAGACCAAAGATACCAGGAAAGGGACTGGCCAGGGAAGCTACTTTTGGCCTACATTTGCAGAGGTCTCAGGAATTGGCCATGAGAGACGACTCATTTTAGGTCCCCTACCAGTGACCAAGTCTTGCATATAAACCAGACATTAAGAAACACATTAAATACATAAATATTTTTTTTCATATATATTTTAAAAGATGCTTAGATTACATAAATGTTACACAAAAAATTACAGGGATTCCCATAATCTCCACCTCCCATACCTCCCATATCATCTCACATTAACAGCTTTCATTATGCTGTGTAAATTGAAATATTAATCAAGTTTAATAATTAAATATTGAATTGAACAAATTATGGCAGTCAATTGGACAAAGTAAAATTGAAGGCAATTTTACTTCAGATAGAATTGCTATATACAGCTTAATTGATATTGAATGCGATGTATGTGTGTATACATGTGTTTCACTAATTCTAATAAATTTTATTGTTAAATTAAAAAAAAACACATTAAGATGCTAGAGACAGATTATTCTTTGGCTTGCATTCAAACAGCCTCAGGGGTCTCAGGGGCAATGGTAATGGTAATGGGTTAACAGGGATGTCGGGGCTTCCTGGGGATTGAGGAAGGAATAAACCTCTGGGCACTACCAAGGGTGGGACCAATGCCTCACTAATATATGTATTTTCAGTTTCTAAGGCATTCTAATTCATTTCAGACCCAACAATGAGGACAGCAATAGTAGGAAGATTAAAGTTGCTCTAATTAAAACCTATATGCGGTGCTGGAGTTTGTAGGTGTACTTCCAGAGACTGGAGCCTCTGGCCTGCCAATGTGTCAGCTGTGCCTGGAATCTCAGTGGAGCTGCAACTCCTACACTACAGCTCAATGGACTCACCCAAGTCACCTGGTGAGGAGGTGATGATGGACAACGGCCATCCCAGGGAATGGAGAGAGTCTGCAGCTGCAGGCAAGATAATCCCATCCATCTTATCCATGGTATATAAGCCCTCTCTCACTTGGAGGTAGAATGGTCACACCATCCTAAATTCCTCAGGATTGGGGGAAGAGCTATGGACTAGAGTGGACTTACTGGTATTCTGTTGTAGACATATTGTGATTCAAGCAATGGAAGAAAATACAATATTGAGGTGGAGCCAGTGGCCACTGGAGGCTTTCGGGGCAGGGAGAGGGAAGAGCAGTTGTAATACAGGGGTTTTTTTGGGACTTGGGAATTATCCTGAGTGACATTACAATGACAGATATAGGCCATTTTACATTAGCATATAACATCCAGAACTATGTGGGAGAGAGTGTGGTCTACAATGTGAACTATGGTCCATGCTTAGTGGCAGAGCCCCAGGATGTGTATATCCATTGCTGGTGATGTGCCACACTAATGAAGGATGTTTGTGTGGGAGTTTATGGGAGGTGTGGGAGGTAGGGAACATGGGAAACCCTGTAATTTTTGTGTAACATTTATGTAATCTAAGCATCTTTTAAAATACAAAAAAAAAAAATAATAATAATAAAAAAACTGGTTAACTAGTGGCCTAAGGAAATGCTACAGCAGGTGATAGTCATTCTGAAATCACAGAGAGGGCCTGGGAGGAAGTGAGTAAAGGCTAGTTATGGAGTATGAGGTGAGGGGTGGTCATGGGATCTCTCCTTTGCACTCCTGCATGACTCAGGCCACCTGTCTAGTCATGCCTCAAGGACAATTTTACCTGCCACCCAAAGCTTCCTTGGATCTGAATGGCATGGGATCTTGCCCCTACCACCTCCGAAGAGAGAGCCAGAAGTCTGAGTAGATGGAAATTATGCCATGTGGAAGTCAGTCCCAAGACTCCAGTGGTAGAACTTACAGGTTTGGAGGAGGGAGGAGGGCACCAGAGAAATGGCAGAGTTGAGGCCTCATAGACTGCTGGAAGACTCCTGCATGACTGAGGTCACCTGCCTAGTCAGTTTTCCAGGATGGCTTCACCAACTGCTGAGAGCTTCCTTGGTTCTGCATAGTGAGGGGACTTGCCCCTACTACCTCTGAAGAGAGAACCAGAAATCTGAGTAGATCAAGACTATGTCCTGTGGGAGCCTATTCAGGAAACTCTGAAATGGCAGAAGGGGATGGCAGACAAAAAAAGATTACACAGAAAGGCTATAAGTAAAAAGTCTAGACTCAAAAGTCTTTATCAGTGGTCGGGGAGTATTACCTGCCTCTATTCCTCCTGACTGGCTCACCAAATGTTATCAGAACATGCTGGGTTCTCTAGGTTCTTGGTTATACCACAGGGTAAATTTCAGAGATATGCTCGTTTAATTAGGTAGTAAAAGTTTATTGAGAAACTCAGAATCCAAGCTGTGAGTGTGTGTTTCCTCCAGGCTGAGAGACACACCTGGGGTCTGGGGGTTGCCTTTATTAAAGCTGTTCTTCCCTCCTCCCCTTCCTCATGTTGGGGGTGGGCCCCAGCTAATTGCTGTTGTGATTTGTTGCCTCTGTATCCTCACCTGTTAGCTCTCAGGAGACCAATGAGAAGGCCTTTCTGTTTGGAATTCTCTAGGGCTTCCTTTTGAGCCTGGGAGTTTCAAATGGGACCTCATAACCAGGGCCTTGGAGGGCTTTTCTGGCTTTATTCTCAGGGAGCTGCTTTCCCTCAGGGGGTTTCTGCGCAGGCTCTCATGGCCCTGGTCTCTACTGGTCCCAGCTGCAATGGGATGTCTTCCTTTGTTTTCTATACTAACCTGCCTCATAAGGTAAAGTACAATGGCTTAATATTTCAGCTATTCTGGGTTTTTCTAGTCCTAAAATATAATGTTAAAATTCTGATTCTCTCTGGGCTTCTTTTTGGTTAATATAATATTTAATATTAAATTTTATTTCTCTGATGGATTTTTCAACCATACTTTATAGTATGTATTGTTAATGATTTCTCTGGGGATAAGATTTGCATTCAAAATTACTTTACTGCTCTGAATATTATTATGAAGCTTCTAGGTAATGAAGATTACAGCACAAAACACTCCAGGGTTTTTTCACCCCCAGCTGTGAAATTGTAAATAGCACAAATAAAATGATTCAGGTTGAAGAGAAGAAATAAATAAGATGATATAATGTGAACAGGTTTTAGAGACATGTGTGCCACCTTCAAGAATACCAATATAGTAATAATAAGAGTCTGAGAGGAAAAAAGAGTGAAAGGAGTAGGAGGACTATGCAAAGAACTAATGGCAGAAAACTTCTCTAATTTAATGAAAGACATAAACACATATTCAAGAAGACCAGTGTTACAGTTTGATATTATTTATGAATTCCAAAAAGACAAAGATTATGTCTTTTTTATATTATTAAAAATAATATAAAATATTACATTTAATAGAATAATATATTCTTCTGGGTTTAAAATTTTTGATTATATTGGACAAGTTGAGGGGCCCCTGATTAAATTATCTCTTAAGATTATGGGTTTGGCCTGCAGAATTGTGTGGGAAAGAGTGTAGACTACAATGTGAACTATGGTCCATGTTCATTGGCCGTAACCCAGAATGTGTTTATCAGTTGCAATGAATGTGCCACACTAATGAAGGACGTTTATGTGGGATGGTGCAGGAGGTGTGGGGAGTGGGGCATATGGGAATCCCTACATTTTTTGTGTAACATTTATGTAATCTAAGTATCTTTTAAAAAATAAAAAAATTAAAAAAACTTATAATATCATAAAGATTCTCCCATACTGCATAAATAATGACCCATAATTAAATTTTTATGTAGAACCAAGGGCAGCTATTTGAAGAAGAAAGTGAGGAAATTCACCAATTCCTAATCAGTTTCCCAAATGCCTTAAATATAAAACTTCACATATTCCCTCAAATTCCCAAGATGGAGCCTGTTCAGATGATAAAGAAACAGGAATAATCTTGTTTTACCCCTTAAGGAAACCATATTTTCAAAACTGTACATTTATGGCACAATATTTGGGCTCCATATTAATATGCAAATTTATCTCTGTCATGAGAAACCTATTTGTATGTAAACATTATCATTGAAATAAGAAGTATCAAAACCTAGAGCAAGAAAGACCCTTAGAGTCCACTTAGTTCACCATTCTCCTTTTAAATCACTGGTGTCAGCAAAACATTCTACTTCCTCATAAAACAACAATAAATAACATTTCTTAGAATATTTTAAATCATCAGTCACAGTGTGAGCACTTTCCATCTGCTATCTTATCTTCACATCTACCCTATGAAATAGAGCCAATTATTACTCCATTTTACACAGAAGGAAACTAAAACAATCACCTTCCTTGTAAGTGGCAAGACTGGGATTCAAATCTAGTCTGTCTGACACCATGTTCAAACTCAAAAGTATTATGCCGCCAAGGAAAACAATAACATAAACATATTTCAAATGCTTCAGAAAACATAAAATAAAAACAACCCATTCATTAATCTACCCTATCTCAACATTTTGGAAAATTTAATTATTTTCTCCTATGAAGCTCTCTCATCTGTTTGATAATAAAGAATATTTGCTTTTTTTCAATTAACATTATATAAAATATTATTCATCTTACTATAAATACCTCATGTGTAACATTTCAATGTGTGGAGAGACCATAATTTATTTTTAACTATTATCCATTTGATTAATTGTTTCCACATTTCATCTAATATTAAAAACACCATTGAATTAAAAATGAATGTGCAACTATGTCATTATACCAAACACCATTGATTGTATACTTTGGATGGATTTATGTTTTATTAATATGTGTCAATAAAATTGATTTGTTAAAAAATGCCAAAAAAAAAAATTATGGACTTGGGAAGCAGATGTAGCTCCCCATGAATGAGGTCCCAGGTTCAGTCCCCAGTACCTCCTAAAAGCAAATGAAAAAGCCAACTCCCATTGGGGAGTGGATGTAGCTCAGTGGTTGTGGGCCTGCTTCCCATGTGTGAGGTCCTGGCTTCATCCCCCAGTTCCTCCCCCCACAAAAAAAAAAGATTAGGGCTTTGAGTTGACCATGTCAGTAAGGCATGACTCAGGTTAAATCCCTGCTCCCTTGGTGGGCCAAGATAAATGGACACTCACTCAAGAAGATGCTTGAAGATAGAAAGCTCTGTCATTTTTGAGCCTGGGGCCCCAGGGAGAGATGAGCCATTAACCTGAATGTTTGCAGCTGGCCTTGGGAAGAGATCAGAGCAACTGACAAAGATATAGAAGGCCCAGAAAGAAATGAGCCCTATGCCGGGAGAGAGAGAAAGCCCTGAGAGACAAACCCTATGCCAACCTGCAGCTGAAAGAGAGGAAGCCCAAAGGGGAAGGCTGAACTCTTGCAGAGATCAGCGATCATATTGCTTCAAGATGTGGTGACTGACATTGGTGAGAAAAGAAACTTCAGTTGGGCTCTTTAGGGCCTTGTAACTATAAGTTTTTACCCCAAATAAATATGCTTTATAAAAGCCAACAGATTTCTGGTATTTTGCATCAGCATCCCTTTTGCAGACTAATGCAACTAAGAACAACAAATGTGATAAACTCGAGGGAACCATGCCCAGAGAGTAAAAGAGTAGAATGAAATGACAAGGAGACTGTTTTGTAAGCTGGAAGAGAAAAGCAACATGTTATGTAAAAGACAGTCCCTATATTATATAAGGCCTATAAGACTAAGGCCTGATTTCTCAGCAAAAACCATGGAGTCATGAAGGCAGTTGGATGACATAATTAAGTGCTGAAGAAAACAATTTCAACATATAATTTTATATCTTGCAAGAGTGTCTTAAAGTGAGGGAGAGATTGAAATATTCCTAGATAAAATTTCTGTGGGAGTTCATCACTGAGCTTTTTCAGATGGAAAGGAAAGGACACTAGAGAGTGGATCAAAGCAACATAAAGGAATAAAGATTTCTGGTAAAGGTAACCATATGGGTAACTATAAAACCACATATTTTATTGTATTGTATTTTTTTATATAATTCCATTTTTTATTTGAAGAGTTTCTAAAAAGCAGATGCTTGAAAAGTAATGGCAATTCTATAATTTATGATATGTAAAAATGTAATACAAAAAAGTACAATAAAAAAAGTGGTGTGAAAGTGGGTTGTAGGTACAAAGTTGGTATCAAATCAAATGAGATTGTTATAGATTTTGGGTCTTTTATTAAAGCCCAATGGTAACCAAAAAGAAAATATCTGAAAAATAAACCAAGGAAATGAGAAATACTATAATACAAAAAATCCAATAGATACAAAGTAGACATTAATGTAAGATTTCAGGGACAAAAATGGTATAAAACAATGTGCAAATAGCAAAAATGGAAGAAGAAAGTGCTGCATTTCATTATAAGTAACTACTTGAAAGGGAAATTGACTAAATTCTACATCAAATGGCAAAAATTGGACTATGCTTAAAACTATATGCTTTTGTGGCAGTTTGATATTCTTTATGAATTCCCAAAAGAGAAAAAGATTGTTTGTAAACTGGTCTGTTACTCTGGGCATGACACACTTTGACTGATTGAAATACAAAAAATTTATGTTTACTTGATTAAATCAAGATTAGGGATCTGATTTGACCATGTCATTATAAAATGCAGGGTTGAGTCCCTGCCCCCTTTTTGGGTTATGTAGATGGACACTCAATCAAGAACACAGAGGAAGAAAGCTCCATAGACACCAAAGAGAAGAGAACTTGTTAGCCTTGATCCTGTGTCCCAGGTAAGACAGGTGAGCCATTCAACTGATTGTTCACAGCTGACTTTGTGAAGTTACCAGAGCAGCTAAGCCCAGAAAGAAACGAGCCCTTCAGCCTTCAGTTGAGATTGGAAGAAGCTGAACTCATGGAGCCTTAAGAGGGAACAGGAAGGCTGAATTGTCACAAACGTCGGCAAATATTTTTGATAAGAGAGTACTTCTTATGGTACCTTGATTTGGACTCTTTAGGGCCTTGTAACAGTGAGCTTCAACCCCAAATATATACCCTTTATAAAAGCCAACAGATTTCTGGTACTTTGCAACAGCAACCCCTTGGCTGACTAATATAGATTTTTACAAGAAGCTCAATTTAAATTCAAACACAACTTGGTTGAAATTGAAAGGGTGGAAAAATAATTCTTGCAAATATTAATCAAAGGAAGCTAGAGGAGCTACACTAATAGATAAAATAATCATGAACTTAAAAACTGTTAAAAGAGACAAATGAGTACACATACAAAATAGCATTTTCTTTAGGAACGCTGTTGAAGAGGGTTTGGTGGTGGCCCTTATTCACAATTGAAAAAGTTTAGGTATTATGTAGAATAACTAATCTCCATGAATCTATTCCTAGTGGTAATAAAGAGACACTTTTATTATGATATATATGAAAGGTGTCAGAGAGGAAAGAAAATGGAAAACATCAAAATGATTGGAAATGTATCCAAGGTTATTCTTCATTCTGGTTTCATGCTTTTGAACAGCCCTTCCAATGAAACCTTCAGGACTAATTTCCTTTGGACTGGGTGTAGGTATAAAGTTTTCTTTTGATCAGTTATCAAGGGAATAATAAAGTGGAGCTCCTCTGATAAACCAACCTCTTAAGATTGCCTTTGATCACATCCTCACAACCAGGGATTGTCACAAGGACAGGGATGTTAATCCTTGAGAGCTTGGCCATGACCTATATACACAAAAATTTGTTGCTCATGAAGAATGTCAGTATTTTTCAGAAGGTTATGCTTCAGAAGAGGACCTTTGAGATTGCTACATAAATACGAATGCATTGCTGCTGCACAAACAAGAGGTTTCTTTTGCCCGAAAGGACTATTATTTATAGGCTGCAGTGGGTGACCACAAATAGGCAAAGGTCCCAGAGTTAAGTGCCACAGTTTCAGGTGAAAGGCTTTGTTATTTTACATTGTTTCCTCACCAAATTAATCAAATTCTAGCTTCAAAATATGTTAATTAATTTGTTTTTTATAAAATCAATGGTCTTGTGGCTTCAATTATTTCCCTGGAGATACCATTGCAAAGGAATTAATTTTAGTATAGAAATTATTTTAATTAATGCGTTGAACTGATTCGTTTTGTAAAATAAAAGGAGAGCTCAAGCTGGGCCTGTTAAAATGATCATGCTTGGCTCCCTCCCTCCCTTCCTTTTCTTCCTTCCTTCCCTCTTCCTTCTTTCACTCTTTCTCCCTTTCTTTCACCAAATCCCTCTATTCAAATTCAGCAATATTTGTGGAGATCTAGTCCTCAAACTGGTGGCAGAGAACAAAAGGAAGAGTTGCATCACCCCCTTGGAGAAGTGCGTGAGCTGTGGGATTTTTCAGGAGATCTCATATACTGAATCCCCACTGCCCTACCCAAGGCCTTTCCAGCAGGGTGAAGCCCAGAGGGGTGGAGCACTAGGTGGAGGAAGCTCACCGCTTGGCCGTATCTATAGTATATTCTATTCTGCAAATTATGCAGGGCCACTCATTTGTGGAATCATTTTCTGACTAGAGACAGGGAGTTAGGGATGACAGCACACAGGAAGAATGGTTCACACAATTCCTTATACATTTCCCTTCCTCCTTGTTTGCAGGGCAGGTCTGAACTCCTCTAAAACAAGTGCCAGGGATGGACGGGTGAGATGGGAGGAGGTGTTATTCATCCATTAAGCAGCAAAGAGTGCCTACTTGATCCATTATCAAATCCAATGATTCTTTGCCAGGGGTGGAGAAAATCACAGACATGTTCCAGTTGACTGGGGTTGGGGGTGGGACGCTGGCTGCTAAACAATAGTGTGGGAAGACCCCTCCCCACCTCATGCTCCTGGCTCATACAATCCCTTAAGAGTTCTTACTCACTGTAAGACCTAGTAATGAGAGAAATACAACACACATGTAACCAGTGACCAATTTTATGTAATTATGAATTCCAAAAATATAATTGGATCATGCTTGTAAACTGATCTGTTAATCTGGGCATGATTAGGTTATGATTAGGGTGTTGAGCCGCACCCCTTGGTGGGTGGGGAATCAAATATAAAAGGCATGGCAAGAACAGTTTTGAGAAGCAGTCTTTTGAGAAGCATTTTTGATGTTGGAAAGAAGGCCCCAGGAGAAGTGAAGCAAGCTGTTCGCCTGATCGTCTACAGCTGACCTTGTGGAGGAAACAGAGGCTAAGCCCGGAGAGAAATGCAGCCCAGGGAAGAGAGGAACCCCAGAAGCCTGAACCCTGGCAAACGCCAGCAGCTGTGTTGCTCCAACACGTGACAATGAACTTTGGTGAGGGAAGAAAATTATGCTTTATGGCCTAGTAAATGTGGACTTCTACCCCAAATAAATACCCTTTATAAAGACCAACCCATTTTTGGTATTTCACATTAACACCCCTTTGGCTGACTAACACAACACAGGAAAACCAAGTTGGTGGTTCCAAGACTGGAATTCTGCCTGCCTCTTTACATATACATATCAAAGTGAGAAATGCAACAGGACCAGCCTACCAGGTTACTATGATCCACCTGAACACTTAAGTATTCACTTGAAAGAATTAAGAGTGGTGTCCCACCTAAGAAAAGTGGGGCACAAGCTTCCTCATAATAACAAAATCTCTGAAGGCCAACTCTATTATAACATTGGCAAATTTATTAATTTGCATATTAATATAATGAGTGAAACTTGTTTGCTGTTACAAAAAACTTTTTTCTAATATTTTCATCATAAGGAAGTAGTAAGCCTTCTTTTTAAAGGTGTCTTTAAAGTTTTAGAGCTTTCCTTTCTGTGCTTTTTATAGTAACATCTAACTTGTCCACTTTGATTGTGAGCAGATCAAGACTGTCTTCTTGCTCCTTGACTTCCATCTGCATTCCCAAGGCTCTGTCCTAAAGGCCTCCCAGTACCAGGAACACTTCATCTAGATTGCTGTGGCTCTTTGAGTGACAAGCTCAGAGGTGTGGGTTCTTTGGTAAGCCTCAGCACTCAGGGCAGAGCTGGCCCCTCCAGTTATAGAGTGTGAATTATTCAGTTTTCTGAGATTTGGGTGGCTGGTACTTCCCTACTCTTTTCTTGTAATTGCTGCTTCCTTCAATCTGCTGCTGGGCTAAGGGTGAGGTACATTGTTGTATAGAGGGTGTAGCTTTTATTTCCCTTTTTTTTAAGGAGGCATTGCAGATGGAAACCACCACCAGGTATGAGGGAAGCAGACACTCAACCATTAAGCTACATACGCATCCCAAGGGTGTAGCCCTTGAGCTAGGCTGACTTGGTGAAGTGCCATTCTGAGTCTCAGCAGGAGAAGGTGGTGTACTGCCAAGGTGGTAGGCAGCTTTTCTGGCCCTCCAAGAGCCATCCTGCAGCACCAGGCTACAGTCTATGCCATCCGGATCCTGCCCAGTAACAACAGACTGCCGAGATAGAACTCTCTTGACTGCTAAAGACTGAGTTCATATATTTTTAAAATATGCACTTTTTGTTTGTTTTTATTATTCTCTTAATACAAACAACAATGAACTTAGCATCTTTTTAAAAAAACAATTTATTGAAGGATATCATTCATACATGAACATACATAAACTATAAGTGTTCAGTAAACATCATGATCTTACAAAACAAACATGCATAACATCATACAGGGCTCCCACACATCACCCTCCCACACAAACACACTGCATTGTTATGAAACAAATCATGAACGAGCATCGACAAAGTATTACTACTAACTATTGTCTGTATATTCCTCCCTTATACATTTTTTTAAGGATTTATTTACTTTTATCCATTTTTAACCTCACCCCCCATTTTTGCTGTTTCTGTGTCCATTCACTGGGCGACTCTGTGTCCATTTCCTGCCCTCTTTTCTCATCCTTCTCCTATCTTGACTGGGATTTGATCCTCAGACCCTCTGATGTGGGAGAGAGGCATCCTACCACGTGCGCCACCTTAGTTCCTGTTTTTTCAGTGCATCTCATCTTGGATCTCCCTTGTGTCACTCTCCTGTTATTTCATTAACCTGTGGCATGGCTCATGGGGCCTGGCGGCTCACCTGCGCATGGGGCCTGCTGGCTCATGTGCCTTCTATATTTTTCTTTTTTTATTTTTATCAGGAGGTCCCAGGGATCGAACCCAGGTCCCTCCATATGTGAGATGGATGCCCAACCCACCAAACCATATCTGTCCCCCTGTTATATCTCTTAAGGTTGACCAAAGATACCCAGAGTTACAGTCTTTTCCCATACAGGATAGTCATATAATAAATCAGACTTAGTATATCACCAGCATTCCAAAAAAACAGACCTAGGGAGAAAAACTAAGTCTGGGGACACATACATGGTTTCTAATATAACAAATGTTTAGCCTACCCTGATTATCACAAAATCAGGGCAGCGAGAATATTCACAGTTAACATGTTTTGTAAGTTTTATTTTGCTTATTTACAATAATCTGCTCTACATACTTCACCTAGGAGTATATGTTGAATGCTCCTTTTTTTTTTTTTCTCTACATACATAATGTGATCTTTGTCAAATATATCATGTTGTGGAAAATGCATGTGTTTTTCTTGGGGTTTATAAAATCTTTTTCAGTTTTCAGTTGCCTATCTGCCTATTTTCAGTGTTATTCTGCCTCCCTCTATAGAGTTAATTAACTTTCCCAACTGTGTTGTAGTATTTCAGAATCTAACTTCTAAACTTTTCCAGTTCTATTGGACTTTCTTGGGTTTTCTGAACAAAACTCATCAAGACATTTATTTATAAGGTACACGATGCTTCAATTGAAAGTTTGTATGACAGTTTATATTTCTTCAAAATTTCTTTCTTAAATACTTAACATCATATTGTCTTTTAATAGCTAAATAATAGCTCATTTCATTGTTTTTGGGAATCTAAATTTTTGACAATCTGTATGTATTTTTATCCTTTCAAAAATCTCTGATAATATTGGTAAAGAGTACTCTGAGGAAAAGAAAAAAAAATAAAATAAATGAATTTCCATTCATGGTATTACACTTAAAGTACTGTTGTTTGCAGATTTATTGAAACTAATTCACCATCGCATATGTTCATCATGATTGCATTGAAAATTAAAGCCAGCTTTTGAACCACAGATGTTCCTAGTGGGATTGGCTAAAGATCATTGACACTTACTTGATTAAAAGATCTAGTGGAGGGAATAAACAGTGCATAGATACATGAGAAATTTCATCAGAAAGAGGACACTATAAGTTAGGCTCCAATGCAATGCTAGAAATAAACATTTTAAAAGCACCTAAACAAAACATCAGAAACAAATTATTCCTTCAACAGGTTCATCAGTAGTGTCTGTATATCTGCAGAAAGAATGAGTAAAGATGAACATAAGCTAATAGGCAATAATCAAACTGAAATAATATTTAAAAAGAAAATAACTAGAATGGGAAAACAATCATCCAAGACTTGTGGAATAGTATAAAACAATTTAATATACATATAGTTAGAGCTTTACAACAGTATTACAGAGGGAATACACCAGAAAAAATATATAGGGAGATAATGGCCAAGAATTTTACAAAAATAAGAAAGGATATCAACTCATTGGACCACAAATATAAATGAAATCCCAGAAAGGTTAAAGACAAAAAAAGAAGCTCAATCAAGCATAAACACATCTAGATTCATCAGACTCACTGTTGGGAAACAAATATAAATATACAATTACAAAGACGGTCACAAGAAAGTCTGCATCTTATAGAGTAGGAAAAATAGAATTCTAATGAGAATTGCCATTGATTATGTTCCAAGCCAGAAGAAAATGTAAAGGTATACTTAAACTAATGAAAGATAACTCATTCAATACCCACTGAAAACAACTTTTTAAAATTAGAACAAAATTGAGATTCTCAGAATATTAACATACACACTTACACACACAGAGAAATAATTTTTTGATGGCAGTTTTGCTTTTAAAAATTATCCAGGCTAGACCATGAAAATAGAGGGAGACTAAAATTAGACACAACTGAAAATGAAAATTAAAAAAAGGTAAACTTGTCAAATATTTGATTTTTAAAATTTTAATGGCTTTACAAATAACTGCATAAAGCAAAACTACATTGATTAATTGCTGGATTTAAACCATATAGAAATGTACAATTTATGGCAAATATAATGAAATAGGAAATATGACTAAGAATCTCTTCTACTTTACAGTTCTAATGTTATATGTTATGTGGCATATTATTTTAGGTAGACTGTGATAAATTAAATATGCATAAAATTATCCCAAGGGCAACCACTAAAAAGACAGAAGATAAAAATTATAAACATAAGGGTTTAAGGCAAAGAATTCACCATAGTAACAGACAAATATTAAAAGGATGTAACAAAATGTTATAAAAACTTTTATTTGTTAAATTTGATAATTTAGAGGAAATGTACAATTCCATATGTATTTGACATGTGCTGAAATGGATAATCTCTTTAGTCTTATTTCTCTTAAAGAAATTGAATTTTTCCTTAAAAATCTTCCGAATGCCAAAAAGCTGAACTTGTTTTTAAAATGTAAATATTTCACCTTCCCCGAGACTGGAATGTGGGTAAAGAGCTATGTGAAATTTCTACAACCCAGCAGAAGGGGACAACATCTTGGGAGATAGCAGAGCAACCACATAAGAGAAATCTGTGTCCCAGGATTATCTCAAGGGAAAAAGCCATCCACAAAGCCAATTCAGCTAAGGTCTGCATGGTTGCACACCAGGACAGTACTTTTTCTTCTGTTGGATCATTCTGTTTCTGAAATACTTTCTTACACCAAACATCCTTTATCTGACTAATAAAGGTTCTCTCCCCAGTCCAATCACATCACCTGATAAATTACTTTCCTTTACAAAGTTGTTTCTTTCAAAAATAGGTATCTGCATGTATATTTGAGAACATTTAGCAGCTGTCTCCAAAATTACACTGTCTTCTATTAGGAGCTGTAGTGAAGTCAGCCAGCAACATACCCCTTTCAAAAATTCCTGTATTTGTTAATACTTTTTAATTAAAAAGTTATAAATTTTATGTTTTCAATTCTGATGAGTAATATAATTTTGTAGAAAATATGTCATGTATAAATTTGTGATTATACTAAATTTTAGGTTTAGATTTGTGAAGTGACAAGATAAAACTGATGTTTAGCAGTATCACTCACCTCCACATTGAAATGAGACTCAAACGGGATAAGGCAGAAGCAGAAAGCAATCCAGAAGATTGTGGCAATATTATAAGAAATGAGATGATGTCATATATAAATTGGTGATAAAAATGTGAACTCTAAAGTCAGTCTGACTGATTCAAATTTGAGCTTAACCTTTAACATGTTGTCTGACCATAAACATGCAATAAAACTTGCTGTGCCTCAGTTTCAACATCTGTAAAATTCAGCCATACAAATAAATTTGTTGAAGCACTCTTCTGGATACTGGGGATGAATTATCGACAAAAATCATGCATGCATTTAGGTTTCAATGATGGGAAAACAAAGATTAAACAAAAGGCATAATCAAAATATATACAGTTTTCAACAAGGATAACTGCTATAGAAAACAAATGCAGCATTGATGAGGGATGGGGGAGCTGGGCAGGTGCGATTTTAAGGAGGGTGGTAAGGAATGGTCTAATGAGGAAGAGAATGAGAAAAGACCCAGTCAGTTACCTTGTGAAAGGGAGTTTGAGGAAGAAGAAAATTTGGAAATATTCTATTCAGCATCAGAACTAATATGAATAGTTCTAATGATGATGAAATAGGGTGAGTAGGTCAGTGTGGCTGCTCCAAAATGAATGTGATAGGCACAATGATAAATGTGATGATTTCATAGATGTAAGAAGTAGGGGCAAAATGAGGTTGGAAATGTTGGGACTTGGAAGATTTTTCATATTTACTCATTTTTATTTTTTATTTTTCATATTTACTCTTAAGTTTATGGCAAGTCTTGTAGGTTTTTTGAAAAGAAGTGACATGATATAACCTACGTTTTGCAGTATCACAAGCTCCTACATTGATATGAGGCTCAAAGGAGATAAGGCAGAAGAGCAAGGCAATCTAGAAAGCTGAGCAAAAATATAAGGACTGAGATGATAGCTCTTTTGGCTAGGGTGGTAACAGAGCAGGGGCTGAGTATAGTCACAGTCCAAATATATTCTACACATAGAATCAATATAATATCCTGATAGAGTTGATTTCAGGTAGGCAGACAGGGAAAATTCCAGGATTCCACTTAAGTCTTTCCCTGAACAAATAGGAGATGGCTTCTCATTACTTGAGATAAGATTTTACATATTGCAATTATCTAACTGTAAATATCTTGTGAAGATAATCTATGCTAATTATTTGCCTAAAGCCCTTTGAATATTGTCTGTCACTAAGTAGGTGCTCAGTAAATAAAATCTGTTTTTAACAATTATATAGCATCAATCATATACATACAAATCTATTGTACATATATTGTCATGCTCATTTCAGTCTTATTTTATCATTTTTTAAATAGCTCAAGATTTACAATACATAAAGTTTTGATATACTACTATGAACAAAATGACTCTGTCTTAAAACTATTTCAGACCACATCTTACATAAAATATGATATGTGCTGATATGAATAGGGAAAGTAGAGAGACAATGTACATACTGTTTTCACAATGCCCAATGTTTATATTGCATTTATTTAATAACATCATAAATGATTTCTAAAATATATTATAAAAGAACAGAGTAGTCTGAATTTAATTAAGGCTTAAGCAAATCCTGATCTTATATTGTCTGTAATGTTAGAGAAACTGTTGACTGTCATAGTCAACAAAAACTGAAAGGATACATTTTCTAAGTTATAGATATGTGTATAAATGAAAGAAAGCCCAGCACAATTCAGGAAAATAACCCGAAAAATATTAAGGGCCTATAAGTGTAAGAAAAGACACAATGAATATATAAGAAGATAGAATAATATAAAAAGTATAGTGTTAAAAAATAAATGTTTATCAAAGAGATAATTGTAAACAAAACAAAGAGAAATAGTAATTAATATAGATTCTAGACAACATAGAGTGCAGTGCAAAATGAACAATACATTATACTGATATTACATATAAGTTAAAATTTTTATAGCAATTCAGGAGGTAAAAAAGATTTTATTTATATGAATAAATTAATAAACTGTGATGAATTTGTAAGACTCATAAAAAACTAAGTTTTACAAAGAGTTTGAACTTTAATATTATAAAAATCATTTAAGAAAATGAAAAAATATAATTATACAGTTAAAATATAAACATAATTTAATAGAATTCAAATCACTTGAAGGCAAAAATATCTAACAACAATTGCTTAAGTTTAAATAAAAATAATAAATATAGGAACAGGAAGAAAACATACTTTCTCAAATGTATATTGAATAGCAGCGAAATTAAAACTGCATTTCCAGACTGTGTAGAGGTACTTTTAAAAGGAAATATTAGGTAATCATTAAAATGTACAAGATTTTCATTTGGAATAATGGAAATGCTTTGCTATATTTAATATGAAATTTAGCCTAGAATACCAGGAACAAAGTTCTCAGAAATGACTAGGATAATGCGATTTTATTTAATAATTCAAAATATTTTCCAGATTTTCTCATAAACTTTTTCTATAACATATTTCTATCACTATATATAATTTGTTCAAAGATCAAATATTGAAGTGTTCTTTAACATCCTTTAGCATTTTGTTTCTTTATGAATAAGATTAGTCAAAAAAATTTATAAAACCCCACAAAAATTCTCATAATAAAGGGTATGGCATAGTATAAACTCTGTAAGTAGGTAAGCATTCTGGTGGTCATGATCAAAATTTTATACAAAATTTAGTATTACATTAAATTCATTCCAGTTTTCTTATGTTTTCATCTTCAAAATAACTCTGTGGATGTAGAATTATTTGTCTGCTTTATATGAGGAAACTAGATTTCCACTTTCAGTGACTTACTAAGGAATATACAGCAAAACAGCTGACAGATCTGGAATCTAAACTCTGGCTTTTCTACTCCAAAAAAAAAAAATTACACTTTAAGACAATGATAAATTTCTTCCCTATAGAATAAATTGACTAAATTTCTGAAAGAGCTCTTCATAATAAAATTTTCTGAAATTGGAATATGCACGGGAATTTTTATAATATAATGTGAAGTTTAAAAAAACATATATCTATTTCATATTAGTAGCCTAGAAAAGCAAATATATTTAAACTACAGGACTAAATCATGTTTCATGGCTTCCAATTACTATGTAGATTTCTGAATACATATTCTTGGATATGTTCCAGAGAATGCATGGTCTAAATAGGGAAAGATTCAATGTAATGCAAACTAATCAAAGTATGGTACTTTATTTAGAAAGAAATCAAGTAAATACACAAAGGGGGGGAAAAAGATGGACTTAAATATTCAGCATTTCCTTCACTTCTATTCCTTGGAAACCTCTCTTTTCTGCTTGTTTTTAATGAAAGCATTTTTCACTTCTTTGTTCCTAAGATTATAAATGAGTGGATTCAGCATAGGGATCACCATAGTATAAAACACAGAGGCCACTTGATTCTTTCCCAAGGAGTAGGATTTTATTGGTTTTAATAAAAATAAGCAAAACTCATAGTGCCATAATAGATTGTGACTCCCAGGAGTGGGAGCCACAAGTAGAGAAGGCTTTGTGCTTTCCTGAAGAGGAATTAATTTTCAGGATAGTAGACAAAATAAATTTATAGGAGACAGAGAGTGTTGCAGATAGCTACATAGTGGTCATAGGCCATTGATGAGAGAAGGAAAAATTTAGTAACAGACAAGAGGAAAAAAAAAAAACATCTGTGTGAAGCAGCCTATGAATGAAATATTCTAGTTGGATGTCAGTAAATTCTCTAAGGTTTTAGGTGTGATGACCATTGAGTAACTGAGGTTAAGGAACAACAGGTGACTGAAGGAAATGTACATGGGGGTGTGAAGCTGCCAATCCAGGCAAATTCTCAGTATCATTCCTGCATTTCCCAACATGGTAATCAGTAATATCAGGAAAAATAACATAAAAAGGAGAAGCTGGATAACTTCAGAGTCTCCTAGCCAATAAGGATGAAGTCAGGCACCTTTGTGTTATTCCTTCTTTTCATGCTAGAAATCAAGTTGTTGTAAACTGTTGAGAAATCAAAAGTGATAATTATGAAAGAGTTAAAATTTATTTTTCTTTATAGGAATGATATGGAATTTTTTAAAAATTAAATCAATTAATTTAGAAATTCATAATAAAAAGTAGTTAGCCAAATATGTCTGAAAAATCAATTATTTTGTCTGCAATTAAAAATGTAAAAGTAAATATTTTGTAATTATATAATAGAGAAGCTTATATATATGCACATACATATTCCAAAATTATAATGAACATGACATTGTTATAAATATTTCACCTCATTAGCATATTAATCAAGATGAAAACATTATACCATATCTATTATTCTTGTACACATTTTTAAATAAGAAAAAGGACACAAAAAGTTATTTATCTAGGGTCACAACCATTAAGTATTGTTGGCCCAGAGATTCTGCTAAGATTGATTGTGTCCAGAGATGAAGCTCAAAACATATTTAATTTCAGCAAATCAAATAAACAATACTAGGTACCTAAAAACAATGATAGAGAGTTTTAATGCATCATTTACTTTTCTTTTCTATCCAATATGATTTAGTAAAAATGACAGATCAAGTATTAAAATCTTATGTGTATTAATATTCTATAGCACATATTACTATACATTTTCAGATATATTTTTATCAGGTCATTTAATCAAATTTCTTCCAAAAATTAAATTTTTAAAATATGTGCATTGCTTGTTGATTCTGATTGTATCAGTTCTGTATTTCTGATTCTATAACTCCTAGCATTACCTAGGTAAGGTCTACATGTCATATATATGTATATACATATCCTTGTAATGATATCCCCATTTATTTAGTTAAACTAAAATCCTCTAACTTTGGATTAATACTTATCATGAATCAAAGCTGTTGAAAACTTCTTCCATTATTATCTGTGTAGAAATTTGTCAACCTCTAGGTTTTTTCACAACGAAAATATGTAAACCATTTTTGAAGCCTGATATTTCTGTGACATAGTATTTATTTCCTTTGAGTTAACTTTTTAATGCATAAAATTTTTTAAGGTCAAATAAATAGTAGATAAGTTTTGTTCAGAATCTGGTCAAATAGAAAGTTCACCAGAAAATTAGGTCTCACATGTACACTACGAGCTTCTGTGAACATGAGCAGAGCAGAATATACGTTATTGTTCACCCTCAAAATGTCAAGGCACCTCTTATATTGAGGATTATGGATATTGGTCATCTCTGGGACTAATTTCCAAGGAAAATTGCTTGGCATGATGCCAAGGATAAAAGTTCAAGGACTAATGCAGCTGTGTCAGGTTTGTAACAGAAATTTGCCTTTCCCTTAGAAGCCACATGATGTTGAGCAGCATTTTTGGTACTATTTTGTGATGTTCTAATTAATGACTGAGTAAAAGAGTAGGTTTAGATAAGTGCTTAATTAATCTGTGGCTTAAAGGACAGATCATTAATGACCAGACATGTAATAGTATATTTTTCACAATTAAATAATTTAAGAGTGACACTATCACAGGATTGAAAAGTGTTCATTATATAAAAATTATTAAACCACTAAATTGAAGAAAGACATGGAAATCATTCATAAATGTTATTCTTTAGATGTCTTTTCTTCCAAATATTTTCCTTTGTGCATATAAAGCTTCTTTATATTTATGATTATATATTTACATAATTTTACCACACCTGAATTTTCTGTAATTTTTATTTAGCATTCTTTATTAACATTATGCATCTTGACCAATGGTATAAAACACATTGAAAAATCCACAGTTTCAAGAATTTTGTGTTGACAGGTGCAACCTAAATAATTTCTTTGTAGGAGTGTGCACCAGTTGATGAATGGGTATATTTGAGGCATCAGAAGGAAAAACTGTTTCTCAAGTTAGGTTAGGGAATATCAACTAATTCATCAACACAGCCTATATATTGTTTTATTCAGCCACAAAAGGTTCATGCAACTTATATTATTATATTAACATGTGGCCATATCTATATTAAAATAAATAAGAGAAAATAAATTAAAAATCATTGCTGAGATGAATAAAGTTTTTATAATTTTATTAATGGTCCAAAGCTTCCTTCCTTTGTGTACCACTAGGTGAAATCCATTCTTGTTAGTCTTTCATTAATTAATGATCATGAAATTTATTTGCATGTAGAATAAGAAGCAACTGGTAGAAGGAAACTGTTTACATGGCAGAATTTTAGTAGACAAGATGTTCGTGTGGATCAAAGGAATTTCAAAATAATATATTACTTATTTTATGAATTTTTGAATGTACAATTATTTAATTCAAGAAAAATCCAACGAAAATGAGAAATGTTTGTTTGCAGATTAATAAGCCAGCATCATTTTATTTCATGATAGGTGACTTTGGGTTTTAAGATGTTCTATGTTAATACCATCTCAATAAGGTCGGCTCATTCCTTGAAAACCACAGATGGAGTGTATCTTCCAGTATTGAAATCAATTTTTTATAGTCATTAAGCATACTTTCAAATAATATGTCAAAGAAAGAATAATTTACAAATTTTTTTGACAACTTTTTTGCTGAATCTTTATTGGTGGGTTTCCAATATATGATCTCTAATAGTAAGATTATGTTGGCAGAAGATCAGTAGTAAGAAACAAAAGGAGACATGACTTATTTGAAATAATTTTCAACAAAATTAAAACTTTACCCCAGACAATTATTCAGCATCATTATATTTTTTAAAATTCTATTTATGTTATTAATTCTCTCAGGTCTTGATGTTACTTGAAGTTCTGTTAAGGAATTTTGGCTCTACTGTAAATTTATTCTGTCATTCATATTTCTAGAATACAAAGTTTCAATTTTCTAATAGTACTAATTTGCACATTTGTATTTGTATTCATATATTTACAGGTATACACTTTGACATCCTTGTACTATTCATCTGTTTCTTATAGACATCATATAGTTCTGTCTTTATGATAGAATTAGTTACAGGGCATTATATTGGAGTGTTTATGCAACTCTAAATTAAAATGCTGATTTATGTACTCTTTTCATTTCATGTCATATTGAAGAAAGGCAGGGGTGATACTTGAATAAATTCATTCGCTCAGCATGACAGAATTGACAGATACTGATCTAGGCTAGGTAGGAAAAGTGGCTTGATTTGGGAAACCTGTGATGTACAGTCTCAAATCAGAATCCCTATTAAGGGTTTTTCTCACTGCTTTTATACTGGTTGAAACAAAGAAAGTTAATAACCTGGATGAAATTTCTAAGAAGGGTCTGGACAATTAGTTTTTTGCTTCATCAGTTAGTCTTAAAATATACGTTACCTGGGTAGGGCAATCTTGGAGTGAGTGGTAAGGCTGGGAGTGTGGTATAGATGTCAAGGCTCAGATGAAGATAGATGTGAAGATACAATTAAGGAATGAGGTGAGTAAGGATAAGAGCAAGGAAGAGCATAACTATACATTTTGGTTGGAGCTAAATGTGATTAATGTTTAATCTTTAGCTCTACCTGCCTCCTGACATATAAGCAAGTTATGTTGAATTTCTTTAGCATTATAAGGTCCAGTATAATGCCTTAATTTTCAAGCTATACTGAGTTTTTATCATACTACAATATAATATAAATATTCTGATAATTCTCTCTGTGCTTCTTTTTAGTAATATACTATTTATTATTAAATTTTATTTATCTGATGGATTTTTTAACATACTTCATTGCATTATATTGTAAATGTTTGTTCTGAGGATACAATTTACATCTATAAATCATTTTATTGCTCTTAATAGTATTATGATTGTTTCCAGGCAATGAAGATGGCAGCATAAGGCACCTGAGGTTCTATTCACCCACAGAATCTTTGAAACACTACAATCAAGGGCCAGACTATTATCCTTAATACTCCAGAAAACAATTAGTTGTTTGCAGTAACAGGGTGAATCCTGAATCAAGACATGTAACCTAAAACTGTTAGACATCAAACTTTTGCCTCAGGCTGAGCTTCTTTGTGGGAGAGCTAAACTCACAAGGAGAACATCATCCAACACAGAGCAATTTTTAACAGACAGTAAAAGGTGCTTTTTGCATTGATTTTTGTTAGTTCCTGACATTCAGTGATATATTTGGCATATCAGGGTCTAAACTCCATAGATAAAATTTTAAAATATTAAAATTTTCTGTGAAAATCATAACCAAAAGAAAGCTTGAGTAGCTATACCAATAGATCAAATAATTTCAAAGTCCAAAACTGTTAAAAAGGACAAATGAGTACAATTATATATGGATCAAGTATCATCAACAAGAAGACATAAGAATTATAAGTATATATGCACTGAAACAGCAGAGACCCACAAAAATGAAATGTATATTGACATTTTTGAAACCAGAAATAGGCTGCTCCCTGATCTATTAATAGACATTAATACCAACATTTAATAATGGTAAGAATATTTAGATAGAAGATAGATAAGAAATTGGAAGATAAGAATGATACTATAAGCAATCTAAAGCTAAGAGATATATGAAGAACACTTCAACCAACAAGATCAGAATACACATTCTTGTCAAGTTCACATGAGTCATTCTACAAAGTAGACCACAAGCTAGGCCAAAAAAGAAGACTTAATTAACATAACTCTTTTGAAATCATACAAGAAATTTCCTCTGACAACATTGAAATGATGCAAGATATCAATACCAGAGGTATAGCTGGAAAATTCAGTGATAAATGAAAATTAAAAGGTATAATCTTAAACAATCAGTGGGTAGAAGAAGAAATAACAAAGGAAATTAGGAAATATCTTGAGCTGAATGAACAAAAACAAAACATAACAAATCTTAGAGATGCAGGAAAAGCAGTGGTGAGGGAATAATTTATAACACTGAATTCTTAAAGCCAAAAAAGGGGAAATATTTGAAAGAGGAGATGCAACCTCACAACTTGAGCTACAAGAAATAGAACAGCATAATAAACCCAAGAAAGCAGTTAAAGGACATAAAAAGATTATAGTGGAGATGAATAAAATAGAGAATAAAGCAAAATTGAGAACATCAATGAAGTCAAAAGATGTTATTTGTAAAGATCAATAATATCAACATTATTTTATGAATCCCAAAAAGAGAAAGAATATGTTTGCAAACTAATGTATTCTTCTCAGTTTGACAACCTTTTGTTATTTTGGATTCTATTGAGAGACCTCTGATTAAGTTTATTTGATAAAAGCAAGTTAGAGCTACAGATTATGCTACCTCAGTGAGGCACAACTCAGGTTGAGTCCCCGCCTTCTTGCTGGGCTGATATAAACAGATGCTCAGTCAAGAAGACATGCAGGAAGAGGGAAAGATCTGTCATTTTTTATCCTAGAGCCCTGGAGACAGATGACCCCTTTGCCTGAAAGCTTACAGCTGACGCCCCATGGAACCTTAACAGGAAGAGGAAACCCAGGAAGGAGAAACCAGGCAGAGATTGCCAGCCATCTTGCGTCAACATAGGCAGCTGACTTTTATGAGAAAGAACCTCTTATTGCACCTTGAGTTGGACTTTCACAGCCTTGGGACTGTAAGCTTTTACACCAAATAAATAACCTTTATAAAAGCCAACAGATTTTCATTGGCACCCTTTTGGCAGATTAATAAAACTACCTACACAAGCTCAAGAAGAAATAGATGACCTCTACTAATAGAAATCAAATAGGTAATCAAAATATCCCAACAAGGAAAATCACAAGCCGAGAGAGAATCATTGGGGAATTGCAAAAATATTCCAAAAACAAAAATCCTCCACAAAATTGATTTAGATGGAATACTTCTGTGGCAGTCTGAGATTATCTTATGAATCCCAAAAAAGAAGAGTTTGTTTTTAAATTAATCTATTCCTGTGGGTGGGATACCTTTTGATTGCATTAAATTTAGTTGATGGTCCTTTGATAGATTATATGATAAAATCACTTTAGGGCTGCTGATTTGACTATTTCAGTAAGTTGTGACTCAGATTTAGTCTTCTCCTCATTGTTAGGTGTGATATAAACAGAAATGTAGAGAGAGACAGACAGATACAGGAGAAGGAAGCTGCCATATTTAATCCTGCCATTTGCGAAAGAACTAGAGAATCACTTAAACATGAAGCCCCCAAGACTGGGTCCACGAAATAGCTCAAGAGGAGACTAGACCTGCTATACGCCAGATAGCATGCAGCTAAACTCAGAAAGAGACCTGTATATGAGGCCTGGGAAAAGATAAGCCCTATGCTTGGATGCCCTCAGGTGAGTTCATATCAATAACAAACACTATATTGGAGATAAATGAAATAGAGAATAAAACACAATAGAGAAGTTCAATGAAACCAAAGGTTGTTACTATGAAAAGATCAATAAGTACAAAATGACCATAGCGCGTCTAACAAAGACAAAAAAGGACAAAAATAACTAAAAGCAGAAGAGAAAGGAGGGACATTACCATCCTATGCACAGTAAGAAAATGGAGTATATATAGATACTATTATCAACTGTGTCCTAAAAATATATATATATAAATGTGATGGAATAAATAAATTCTTAGAAACATATGAACTACCTTTACTGAGTAAAGAAGAAATAGAAGATCTCTCCTGAGGGAGATCAAATCAGTAATCAAAATATCACAACAAAGAAAATCACAGCCTAGAGAGACTCACTGGTTAATTGCACCAATGTTCCAAAACCAACAATCCTTCACAAAATTGAATCAGATGGAACACTTCTGTGACAGTTAAAGATTATTTTAGGAATCGGGAAAAAAGGAAAGAGTTTGTTTTTAAACTAATCTATTCCTGTGGGTGGGATGTTGTAAAACAACGTGGAGTTTGATGGTGCCGGGAACGATCCAAAGAGAGATTGGGATCAGGGGACCTCACTCCATGTGGAATGCAGGCAAATTTATTTAGGCTGAAGCTGCTTTATATACTACAAAGCTGATAACAAAATTAGGGCATCTTTTCATTAGTTCCTCTGCTTGGCATGTAGGAGAGCTGCCGGTTCCTGTATTACTAGATA
>JAQZBX010005003.1:0-14972 GCA_029593785.1 Cabassous unicinctus | reverse complement strand
TCGCTCTGCTTCCTCCTACTGACGTCTGCAGTACACAGAGACCTTGGAGACATTCCCTTATTGTTTCTTCTCCAGCAGGCATGCTTTTCAAATGCTTAACCCTTTATGCTCTGACTCTCAGCATCTTCTCCAACAGTGGGATGCCATTTGATTGCATTAAATTTGATTGGGGGCCCTTTGATTAGATTACTTGATAAGATCACTTTTGGGTTACTGATTGGACTATGTTAGTGAGTCTTGACTCAGTTGAGTCTCCTCTTCATTGTCAGGTCTGATATAAAAAGAAATGCAGAGAGACACAGACAGATACAGGAGAAGGAAGCTGCCATATTTAATCCTGCCATGTGAGAGAGGACTATAGGATAACTTAAGCATGGATCCCCCAAGATCCTGGGCCCATGGAGTAGCTCAAGAGGAGATGAGGCCGGCTAAATGCCTGACAGCATACAGCTGAACTCAGAAAAGAGGGTGAAGAAGCCAAGACCTGTATATGAGGCCAAGAAAGAGACAAGCCCTATGCCTGGTTGCCCTCAGCTGAGCTCAACAGAAATGGGTGGCCATCTTCCTTCAAAATGCGGCAGCTGACTTTGGTTTGAAAGCATCTCTGATGGTACCTCAGTTTGGACTTTTCACAGCCTTCAAATTGTAAGCTTTTGCTCCTCCACTTAGAGGAGGAATTAAAACTGGAAAGAGATTTTCACCTAACCTAGGCAGAGATGAAGGATTCTTTATCTGATTGCCTGAGCTAAGTTGATGATCAATTAGAAACCATACTATGTAGGTATGTTCATACTAGAGGCTGCAGGTTTTTTCTGGTCCAGGTCTGAAGGCATAGAACCTGTGGACTGCTCCTCAGATGAGGAAAAAGTGGAGTAGAAGGTGGAAAAAGATGAGGAGCACCGACGGGTACATCCCATAATAAAGCAGAAGTGGCAGGCATTACAGAACCAGTCCCCTCAGGCCCAGTAGTTCCAATCTTGGAACAAAAATTGCATGTGACTAAGAGACTATGCTGCTGCCGAATTAGGTGATTTAGGAGAGGTACAGGCAAAAATCAGGAGAGTCTCTGCTTAATTGGATTCTAAGGTTATCATGCTGAATCAGAAGGAGTTATACTATCTGGGGTGGAGATGAGCAAATTAACCTCTATTATGTCTTTTCCTTCTCTACACTAATGTCTAAAATCCTCCTCAAAAGAGGCATAAAATGCATTGCTGCTAGTTTGGTTAGTTACTGCATGCAAAGCTGCCTGGTCTAATGAAGGAAATATAGCCCACACCACCCCTAATTGGCAATTTATGGAAGAATTACAGGGTGTTTTGTGGGGCTTGGCCATAAATCATGCTATTTATACTGCCAACTTTGTGGGGCCTGATGCATAAGTTTTTACGGCAGGGATGAAAGATACTTTGCTACATACCACTCCCAACCATTATTATGGACCTATTCCTGATCACTCACATAACATTTCACAAGCTATAAATCATATGCAAGAACACATACAGCACATTGGTAAATTGGCTATTGACCCCATGTCTGATGGTTTAATATCCTTTCTTGACCCTGGTGACTTTTCTTCATAGGTCTACTAGCTTCTGTTGGAGGACACTTACTATTTTTGTTGTCTGTTATACTGTTGCTGAGGAATGTGAATGCAATGTATGTCCTATGGCCAATGCCAGCTACTGTATTGGGGTAGATCATGGG
Source organism: Cabassous unicinctus (assembly GCA_029593785.1). NCBI lineage: Eukaryota > Metazoa > Chordata > Mammalia > Cingulata > Chlamyphoridae > Cabassous > Cabassous unicinctus. Next base: position 13,265 of record JAQZBX010005003.1, on the reverse strand, counting down.
AACCCAATGCCTGGGCTTCCCCTCTTTAAGTAAAACACAGCCCAAAGCACGTAGTTGCCTGCATGACTTCGACTTTAGTTAATGCAATGTCTATGGCCAATTGATATTTTAAAGAAATAGAAAAATCATTCCTTAAATATATATGGACTTTCAAAGGATTTTAAATAGCAAATCATCTTTAAAAAGGAGAACAAAATTTCACTCATGCTGTCAGGCATCTATGAAGAATACGACACAGTGAGTAAACTAAAACAGTAAGAATATACTGCCTCATAGTTTCAGGAGCTGAAAGTCTCAAATCAAGGCATTGGAAAGGCAATGTTGCTTCCCCAAAGTCTAAAGCTACCTGGTTGTGACTTATCTACAATTGTTGGGGTCTGTTGGTTTACATGTCTGCCTTCTGTCACATAGTACTCTTTCTCTCCTTGTGTCTGGTTTTCTGGTTTTCATTGGCCTTTACTTTCTAGCTTCTCTCTGTTACTTTCCAACGACATTCAAATTTCTTCTGCAAGCTTTTGTACTATGGATTGATGCCAATGCTGATTCAGTACGGCCCCACCTGGACTAAGTATAACATTTTATAAAAATCCCATTTCCATGAATTAATACCCTCAGAAATGCAGATTAAGTTTAAAAATATGTCTGTCATGGGAGTACACAAGTAAGCCTACCACACTTCCTGATTTCAAGAGACACTACACAGTACAGTAACCAAAACCAAAACAATTAAGTAATTCATAAACATAGAACAATTGCAAAAAATAAAGCATTCAGAAATAAACCCATCATCTAGCTAACTGATTTTTTTACCCCTCTTTATTTTATTATTTTTTTAAAAATATATTTTTATTACAGAATTTGTGAATACACAAAACAATCATGCACATGTGTGGAATTCCCATATACACCCCTTACCAACATATCACACCATTGTGGAACATCTGTTACAGATTTTGAGACAATATCATCAGACTATTACCGCTAACTATTGCCCACAGTGTACATTTGGTATATTTTTTCCATACCCCTCAATTTTTAACACAGTCCATCTTTGGCATTGAGGCAAGAATATTACAATATTGCTGTAAACTCTAATCCATAGTTTAAACTAATTGAATTCATCCCATGCTTCTCTGCATTCCCACAACCCTACAATAATTATCCGTTCTAGTTCAAAGACGGATATTCTTGCATTTGTACTACTAACCACAATTCTTGTCCACCTATGGGTTCACTATGATATTCAGTCCCTAGATTATTCTCTAGCTTTCTTTCAATTTTCATTTACATCCACAAATTACCTTTTATAGCCACAATTCCATTTATAAACCAGCTGCATTAATTCTACTTACTATATTATGTTACCATCAACCCTACCCATTCCACTTTTACAGTCAAGTTAATTAAAACTTCTACATATACTAAGCATCAGTAGTCCTTATCAGCTCTCTTCGTATCTCCTAATAACCTATACTATAGGTTTTAACTCCATGTCTTTATTCATAGTATTTGGTTCATATTAGTGAGACCATGCAATATTTGTCCTTTTGTGTCTAGCTTATTTCACTTAGCATAATGTCTTTGAGATTCATCCACGTTATCCAATGTGAAATGTGTCCCAATTTCATTTCTTCTTACTGCAGCATAATATTCCAGCACATGTAGATATCACATTTTGTTTATCCATTCATTGGCTGATGGACACTTGTGTTGTTTCCCTCTTTTCACAGTTGTGAATAATGACGCTATTAACATTGATGTTCAAATATCTGTTTGCATCACAGTTTTCAGCTCTTCTGGATATATTCCTAGTAGAGGAATTGTGGGATCATGTGACAATGCTATATTTAGTTTCCTGAGTAACTCGCAAACTGTATTCCACAGATGCTGCACTATTTTACAATCCCACCAACAGTGAAGGAGTCTTTCTATTTTGTCACATATACTCCAGTACTTCTTGCTTTATTTTTTTTAAATAATGGCCATTCTATGTGGTGTGAAATTTTTGTTTTGATTTACATTTCCCTAATAGCTTGTGATATTGAAAAAAATTTATGTGCTTCTTAGTCATTTGGAGAAATCCTTTTTGGAAAAATATCTAAGTCTTTGCCTATTTTTTAAATTGGATTGCTTACTCTTTTATTGTTGAATTGTACAATCTCTTTATATAGAATGGAAATCAAAGCCTTATTTTATATGTGGTTTCCAATTATTTTCTACTATTGAGTGGACTACCTTTTCACATACTTGATGAACTCCTTTGAATCACAAAAGGGTTTAAGTTTGTGGAGGTCCCATTTAGTCATGTTATCCTTCATTGCTCATGCTTTCAATGTAAGGTTAAGAATCTACCAACTACCACCAGGTCTTGAAGATGTTTTCCTACATTTACTTCTTGGGTTGTATGGTTCTACCTTTATATTTAGTTATTTGATTCATTTTGAGTTAATTTTTTATAAGGTAGCTGTCTTCTTTCTTTCTTTTGGCTATGGATTTCCAGTTCTCCAAGCACCATTTGTTGAATAGACTATTCTGTCCCCATCTGGGTGGGTTTGAGAGCCTTGTGAAAAATCACTTGACTATAGATGTGAAAGTCTGTTTCTGAACTATCAAGTCAGTTCCATTTGTCTATTTGTCCATCTCTATGGCAGTACCATGCTGTTTTTATCCATTTAGGTAGGTAATATAATTTAAAACCTGGAAGTGAGAGTCCTCCAAATTTGCTTTTCCTTTTTAAGATGTTTCTGGCTACTCAGGGCCCCTTACCCTTCCAAATAAATTTGATAATTATGCTTTCCATTTGTTTAAAAAGAGATGGTGGGATTTTTTATCTGGATTGCATTGAATCTATATATCAATTTGGGAAGAATTGATATCTTAATGAAATTTAGACTTCTAATCCATAAGCACAGAATGTTTTTCCAATTGTTTAGGTCTTTTTTAAAATTTCTTTTAGCAATGCATTGTATTCTTCTGAATAAAAGTTCTTTACACTCTTGGTTAAGTTTATTCCTGAATATTTGATTCTTTTAATCTCTTTAAAAGATGGAATTTTTTTTCCTGACTTGCTCCTCAGATTGCTCATTACCAGTTTATAGAATCACCACTGATTTTTGGGTAATGATCATTTATCCTGCCAATCTACTGAAATCATTTGTTAGCTCTAGCAGCTTTGTTGTAGATTTTTTGGGACTTTCATTTATGAGAGAATATAATCTGTGAAGAGTAGATGTTTCACTTCTTCCTTTCCAATTTGAATGGTTTAATTTCTTTTTCTTGCCTGATTGCTTTAGCTAACTGTTGACAGTGGTCTTCTCTGTCTTGTTCCTGTCTTTGTCTTGTTCCTGGTCTCCACACGAATGCTTTCAGTCTTTCACCATTGAGTGCAATGTTAACTGTGGGTTTTTCATATATGGCCCTTATCATGGTAAGAAAATTTCCTTCAATATTCATCTTTTGTAGTACTTTTATTAAGAAAGAGTGCTGTATTTAGTCAAATACCTTTTCTGCTTCTATCAATAGCACCATGTGATTTTTCTTCTTTGATTTATTAATTTGGTGTATTATGCTGATTGATTTTCTTGTATTGAACCTCCCTTGTATGCCTGTTATAAAACCTTTTTGATCATAATGAATAATTCTTTCAATGTTGGACTCAATTAGTAAGTATTTTCTTGAGGATTTTTGCATCTGTATTCATTAGGGAAATGGGCTTGTAATTTTCTTTTTTTGTAATTTATTTAACTGGATTTGGTATTGGGATAATATTGGCTTCATAGAATGATTTTGATAGATTTTATTCTTGTCAATTTTTCTGAAATAGCTTGAAAAAGATTGGTGTTAAATCTTTGAATGCTTGTTAGAACACACCTGTGAAACCACTTGGTCCTGGGATTTTCATTTTGTTTCAATCTCTTGACTTGTGAATGGTTTGTTGACGTCTTCTTTTCTTCTAAGATCAGTGTAGGTTGTTCTTACATTCCTAGAAATTTTTCCCTTTCATCTACATTGTCTAGCTTGTTACCTTCACTTGTCAGAGTACCCTCTTATCATCTCATTTATTTCTGTGGTGTCAGTAGTAATGACCCCATTTTCATTTTTTATTTTATTTATTTGCATATTCTCTATTTTTTTTTTGGTCAGTCTAAGTGTTCATCATTTTGTTTGTCTTCTCAAAGAACCAACTTGTGGTTTTGTTAATTTTCTCTATTTTTTTTTTCTTCTCAATTTCATTTATTTGTGCTCTGATCTTTGTTATTTAATTCCTTTTACTTGCTTTAGGAATACTGTGCTGTTCTTTTACTGGTTTTGTTACCTGTTAGTTCAGTCATTGATTTTAGCTATTTTTTTCTTTTTAATTTAATCATTGGGGGCTATAAATTTCTCACTCAGCACTGCCTTTGCTGAATCCCATAGGTTCTGATATGTTGTGTTCTCATTTTCATTCAACTCAATATATTTATTAATTTTTCTCACAATTTTTTCTTTGACCCACTGTTTATTTAACAGTTTGTTGTTTAATCTCCAAATCTCCATATATTTGTGATTTTTTTCTTTTTCTGCCTCTGTTGATTTCTAACTTTATTCCATTATGACCAGAGAAACTCCATTTATAATTTTGATCCTGTTGAATTTATTGAGATCAGCTTTGTGACCCCAACATATGGTCTATCCTGGAGAAAGATCCTTGAGCACTCAAAAGAATGTATATTCTGCTGTTTTGGGGTGCAATGTTCTGTATATATCTATTTGATTTTGTCCACTTATCATATTATTCAAGGTCTCTGTTTGTTTCTTTATTGATCATCTGCCAATATGCTCTAGCCACTGCCGAGAGTGGTATATTGAAGTCTCCAACTGTTACTGTAGAGACATCTATTTCTCCCTTCAGTTTTGCCAGTGTTTACTCTTGTACTTTTGGACATCTAGTTAGGTGCATTTACATTTGCTATGATCATTCCTTCCTGGTGAATTGCCCTTTTTTTTTTTAATATATAATGTCCTTTAAAGTCTACTTCATTTGATATAAGTATATCTTCTTTAGGTTTTGTTGTTTATTTTTTTTTTATTTATTTGTTTTTTGTTACTGCATGTATGGAATACCTTTTTCCAACCATTCACTTTGAATCTATCAATATCCTTGGATCTAAGGTGAGTATCTTGAAGACAGTACATAGATGGATCATGTTTTCTTATCCATTCCACCAGGCTGTGTCTTTGACAATTGAGTTTAATCCATTCACATTCAGTATTATTACTGCAAAGGCAGTTCTTTTTTCACTCATTTTGACCTTTGGGTTTTATCTAACATATTTTAATTTTCACACCTCTTTTTACACTTTAGATATTTATACTGACATAATCTTCATTTCTACACTTTCTTCCAAACCTCTCTGTCCTGTCTTTTCTTTTCTGGCTGTAGCACTTCCTTTAGTATTTCCTGCAAAACCATTCTCTTAGTTACAAGCTCTCTCAGTTTCTGTGTATCTGTTAATATTCTAAACTCACCCTCATTTCAGAAAGTCAAGCTTGTTAGATATAGGATTCTTGGCCAGAAGTTTTTCTCTTGCAGTATCTAAATTACCTCATATCACTACCTTCTTGCTTCCATGGTTTCTGATGATAAATCAGCACTTAAACTTATGAAGCATCCTTTGATTGTTATGAATTGCTTTTCTCTTGCTTCTCTTAGTATTCTCTCTTTGTCTTTGGCATTTGACATTCTGATTAGTAAGTGTCTCAGAGTTGGTCTATTCAGATATTTGGATGGGAATAGATTGTGTTTCTTGGACACAAGTATTTATGTCCTTCAATAGGGCTTGAAAATTTCTACCATTATTTCTTCAAATATTCCTTTTGACCCTTTGCCCTTCTCTTCTCCTTCTAGGACACCCAGGACATGTATGTTTGCATGTATCTTGCTGTTGTTTAATTCTCTGAACCCTGTTCGATTTTTTCCATTCTTTTCTTCATCTCTTCTTTTGTATAGTTGCTTTTGGGGCCATGTTTTCAATCTCACCAATCCTATCTTCTGCCTCCTCAAATTTGCTGTTATATGCCTCCATTGTATTTTTTAATTCATATTTTGCAGTCCAAAAGCACCTACATTTTCCTTGGGCTTTAGCTTCACACATGGCCAGGTACATGGTCCTGTCTCCCAGTTTCTCCTTTCTTTTCCAAGTTCCATTGATTTCAGCTTCAGGCTTCTCTTCTGTGCCCATTTTTAAAAAAATCTCTGCCCAAATATCATTTTTTTTCATAGGATGCAGTAATATTAAGACCCATCCTAATTGAGGTGGATCATAACTTAACTGAGTTAGCCTTATCAAAAGGAACTAATTAAAATTGGTTCACATCCACACATTTAGATGAACATTCAGACCATGTTTATCTGGGTACCATCACACCATATATCTGATAAAAGTTTAATATCCATAACATATAAAGAACTGGTAAAATTCAACAACAAAAATACAAATAATCCAATTTAAATGTGGACAAATGACATGAATAGTTATTCTTTCAAAAATAAACAAATGGCCAATAAACACAAGACAACATGCTCAAAATCATTGTTTATTAAGGAACTGCAAAGAAAAACCACAATGAAATACCACTTCATATCCATGATGTTAGCTATTATTAAAAAAAAACAGAAAATATCAAAGGTTGGTAAAGATGTGGAGAACCTAGAACTCTTGTATATTGCTGGTGTGATTATCAAGTCATGCAGGCAATGTAGAAAACAGTTTGGCAGTTCCTTAAAAGTTGAACATAGAATTTCCACATGACCTAGCTATCTCAATTCTTTGTATTTATCCAAAATAATTGAAAGCTAGGAATCAAATACATATATGTACAACAAACAACATAGCAACATTATTCATAATAGCCAAAATGCGGAAGCAAATCAAGTGTCCATCCAGAAATGAATGGTAAACAAAGTGTTGAATATTGATACACTGAGATATTATTCAGCCATGAAAGGAAAAGAAGTTTTAATACATGTCACTGCATAGATTAACCTTGCAGACATTACATTGAGTAAATTAAGCCAGACCCATATATATGAAAATTGTGTCATCTTACTTACATGAAATACTTAGAATTGGTATATTCATAAAGATTTAGAGCAGAATACAAGCTGCCAGGGATGATAGGCAGAAGTGGAATAAGGATTTATGGCTTACTGGTTTTGTGATTCATGTTTGAGTTAATGAAAAATTTTGGGTTATGGGTGTTGGTCATTGTGGTAGAATTCTGTGTATTACTTAATACCACTGAATTGTACACTTGAAAAATAATACAGTAGAAAATACTGAGTTTTATATATGTTACTAAGATTAAAAGTTTTAAAAATTATAAATATTAAATATAAAAATATTTGTTTTGTTGTCTGTGGAGTATATTCTAATCTATTTGCTTTAAAATATAAGTAGGTATGCCAGAACATTTCACCCTTGTATAGTCATCTTTTTAATAATAACCAGCAAAGATAAAAATACTAACATATTTATTGACTAATTGACAAAGAATGATAGAATGGAAGGATGAACTAATTAAATCTCCATACCAAAAATTTGGGAAGTGCTTTAATCATACTTTAATGTTATTTTAACTTTCATAAAGAAATAGTGACAACATTCACATTATTCTCTAAAATATTTACTCCATTTAGGCAGAACACAACTTTTACTTCTTTATCTTGATATTTCTTATACTTAAGAAATGGGCTTGGGACAATTCAGGTTTCTAAATAATATAAAGTAAAATAAATAAGAAATGACAATTTTGGAAAGCCAGTTAGACTTTGTCAAGACTGTTACCTACATAAGCTACTCAAAACAATGAATTTAAATTTTTGAGGTTTTTTTTGTGGTACAAATATTCACATGAAGATTATGTTGCTGCTGCTTCTGTGATTTCCCATAAATCATATCTTTCATGTAGCCAAAGACATAATATGTACCACATACTTTACAAAGTCAAAAGAAAACATTCATTACCTCCTCAGCTCTGATGACTTATTTCTCTGTTTAACATTCCTTAAACATTGCAAAGATTTTGTTTTTAAAACTGCCATTTTTACACTAAACATTGTTGATGATTTCTATTACAGCTCAAACTCATTTGAAGTTTATGATTAATTTTCCAAGAAACATTTTACAGTTCTAAGATGGGAATATGCTTAATAAGAAACTTATCTTGAGAAAGTAGACAATATTCTGATTTATACTCTTTATTATTGGAGTTAAAGTAATATCTAAATCACAAAATTTCACTTGTTAAAACATTTGAAAGACCTTATTTACATTCACACACATTGGTATAATAAATAAATAAACATCATATTTCTATCACCCATCTTTAACCAAGTTTTATCATATATAATTTTTTATTAAAATAAAATAGTATAATAAATAAGTTGTTTCTTTTGACTCAAACCTCTCCTTTTTCATCTACAGGCAAACAGTATCAATTTCATGAACATTTGGTGTTTTCCAAAGTTTTCTTTACTGAATTTACTAGTATGAAATTGGATACATAAACTAGATAGGAAGATAAATAAATGATAGATTTTTCCCAGTTTTGTATTTTTATGATTTATTTTATTTAATTAATAAAATTGGTGTCATTTTGTGTTTCATTTTTTCCCACTCATCAGTAAATTTGTGAGATATACTTTTCTCTCTCTCTCTCTTTTTAAAAATTAAATGCATCTTCACCTTGTATTTCATGGAATATGATTATTGGTTGAATTGAAAGCTTTGAGAATGAGAACACGGTTCTATACAAGCTCTGAATAAAAGGATACCCTTTCCCCACTCTCCCATGACCACAAACAATAAGTAGCTCATCATTCCAAATTTAAGACATTTCATTTATCACAGGAGTAAATGCTTAACAACATTGTTAACTTTAAAAATTCTTAAGGAAATGTGTTTGTGGCAAATTATAAGTTTTACTAAAATTGGTGTAGTTTACACTTGATTAATATTCACAAAAAGATGTAAGAGAAGGAGAAATAAAAAAGTACCTTATGTTTTTGTTTTATTTTGTTTTGTTTTGCAATCTGAACTCAACCATCTCCTTTACTACAGAATGAAAAGAAGACGCCCATGAGGTGACCTCAATGTTGTTAATAACTAGATCTTAGAAACAGCTTCTTCCAGGAGAATGCACGTATTTTGAAGTTAGAATCACACCTAACATGTAACTGAACATTAGGAAAGCAACTTTCTGGAAGCCACAGTTTGTTTCCATCTCAACTTTGAAAAACAAATATTTGTCTTATGGGTCTTACCTGGAGAGGAAGGGTTCATTTGTCTAGGCTATGCTATGGAGGCCATCCAACAGCCAACCCAGGGCCTGGCCCTTTGTTGAGCATCTCCATTAGAAGTGCCTAGTGTAGGGGCAGAATGTTCCCTTTTGATCACAGTCATCATGAGAAATGATTCTGGAATCTTCTGAGGTCTTTTATTCTCTGTGAAAATGCACAAGCAACTTTGCTTTATACAGTAGAGGAAGTATCCAGCCCTTCGATGCCAGGGAGAAAGGGCTGAAGACCCAGCAGTTGTATAAGAGGGCTGGCTGCTATAGCTGGTCATCATGTGGCTTAAAGACAGGCTGCCAGATCTGGCCTTAGAACAGAATAATCCTCCACCATATCAGAGACAGATGTTTCTAGAAATGTTAGGTGTTCTCTCCTTCCATATGTTTGGGATAAAGAAAAAAATTAAACAAATTGAGTGCTTGCCTTCATCAATTCAACAAAAGACAGGGAAGATACAGAGAATAAGATGTCACTTTACTTCAAGGCAGTAAAATAACAAATCCAACCACACAAAATAGCAATTTTCTTCAGGAAGGCTGTTGAAAAGGTTTTGGTGGTGGTCCTTATGCACAATTTGAAAAAGTTTAGGCTTAAGGTATACTGTCTAATCTCCATGAGTCTATGGCTAATGAAAATAAAGGGACAGTTTTAGTATGATATATATGAAAGATGTCAGAGAGGAAAGAAAATGGAAAACAGCAGAATGATTGGAAATGTATCCAAGGTTACTCTTCATTCTAGTTTCATGCTTTTGAGCAGCCTTTTCACTGAAACTTTCCAGATTAGTTTCCTTTGGACTGGGTGTATGTTTTTCTTCCTCAGTTATTAAGGGAATAATAAACTGGAACTCCTCTGATAAACCATCGTCTTATCATTGTTTTGATCACATCCTCAAACCTCGAGATCCTCAGAAGGACAATGATGTTACTCCCTGCAAACTGGGCCATGACAGGTATACATACAAAGTTGTTTGCTGATAAGGATGTCAGTATTTTTCAGGTCATGCATAGAAGAGGACTTTTGAGATTGCTACTTCAGTATCAATGCATTGCTGCCGTGCTAACAAGAGGCTTCTTTTGCCTGAAGGGAAGTTTATTTTTACAATGCAGAGTATGATGACAAATAGGCAAAGGTCACAAAGTTAAGTGTAACATTTTCAGGTGAAAGTCTTTGTTATTTTGCATCATTTCCTCACCCCTCTTAATCAAATTGGCCCCAGTTTCTAGCTTCAAAATATGTGAATTTGTTTTGTAAAAAGTCAAGGGTCTTGTGGCTTCAATTATTTCACTAGCGATACCAATGCAAAGGGATTAATTTTTTGTATAGAAATTATTTTAATTAATGCTTTAAACTGATTCACTTTGTAAAATAAAAGGAAAGCTCAATCTGGGCTATTTAAAATCATCAGGCCCGGGCTCCCTCCGTCTTTCCTTCCTTCCTTCCTTCCTTCCTCCCTCCCTACCTCCCTCCTTCCCACCATTTCTTCTTTCCTTCCTTCCTTCCCTCTTCTCATCTTTCTCTCTTTCTCTCTTTCACTCACCAAATCCATCTATTTAATGATAGCAATATTTTTGGAGATCCAGTCCACAAACTGGTGGCAGAGAACAAAAGGAAAAGTTGTATCACCCCCTTGGAGAAGAGGGTGAGGTGTGGGATTTGTCAGGATACCACAGATATTGAATACCTACTGCTCTACCAAGACTTTTTCAGCAGGATGAAGCACAGAGGGGTGGAGCACTAGGTGAAGGAAGCCCACAGCGTGGCATATCTATAGCATCTTCCATTCTGCAAATTATACAGTGCCACCTATTTGTGGAATCAATTTCTGACCAGAGACAGGGAGTTAGGGATGAGAGCACACAGAAAGAATGGTTCACAATATTCCTTATACATTTCCCCTCCTCTTGTGTGCAGGGCAGGTCTGAACTCCTCTAAAACATGTGACAGAGATAGAAGAGTGAGATGGGAGGAGGTAATATTTTTCCATTAAACAGCAAAGAGTGCCTACTTGATCCATTACCAAATCTAAGGATCCTTTGCCAGGGGTGGAGAGAATCACAAACAATGGACAAGTCAGCTGGGGGGGGTGGGATGCTGACTGCTAAACAATAGTGTTGGAAGACCCCTCCCCACCCCAAGCTGCTGGCTGACTCAATCCCTTAGCATTCTGACTCACTGTAAAACCTAGGAGTGAGAGAAATACAACAGAGAGGGGAACCAGGTTGGTGATACCAAGATGACCATACACACGTAAAATGAGAAAAGCAACTCCTTCTCATTCCAGGTTGGTAAGTAAAAGTCCAAAATATTCAAGGTCACCTTCCCAGGTTACTATGATCATCCTGAACACTTAAGTATTCACTTGAAAGAACTCAGAGTGATGTCACACCTAAGAAAAAGTGGGACACATGCTTCTTTACAATAACAAAAGCTCTGAAGGCCCACACTATTATAACATTTGCAAATATATTAAATTTCATATTAATATAATGACTGAAACTTTTTGGAGTTACAAAAAAGTTCTCTAATCTTTTCATCATAAGGAAGTAGAAAACCTTCTTTTTAAAGGTGTCTATAAAGTTGTAGAGCTTTCCTTTCTGTGCTTTTTATACTAACATGTAACTTGCCTACTTTGGTTGTGAGCAGGTCAAGAATGTCATCTTGCTCCTCAACTTCCATCTGCATCCAGAAGGCTCTGTCCCTCAGGCTGCCCACTCTCAGGACCAGCTCTTTTAGAGTGCTGTGGATCTTCTGGTGACAAACCCAGAGGTGTGGGTTCTTTGGTAAGCCTCAGCCTTCACAACAGACTGGTCCCACCAGTGATGGGGTCTGAGTTATCCAGTTTTCTGAGGTTTGGTTGGCTGACCTGGTATTTCCCTGCTCTTCTTTACTTGTCATCGTTGCTTCTTTCAATCTCCTGCTGGGTTAGGAGTGAGGTGCTTTGTCGTATAAAGGATGTAGCTTTATTATTTTTTTCCTTTTCTTTTTAAGGAGGCACCACAGATCAAAACCAGAGCCGTGTGTGTGGTAAGCAGGCCCTCAACCACTGAGCTCATCTGTGTCCCAACGGTGTAGCTCATGAAGTAGGCTGACTTTGTGAAGCACCAATCTATGTCTGGGCAGGAGAAGGTGGTATACTGCAAGGTGGGAGGCAGCCTTTCTGGCCCTCCCAGAGGCATCCTGCAGCACTAGACCAATGCCTGCACTATCCAGAGCCTGCCCATTAACAACAGGCCACCGAGATATAATTCTCTTGATTGCTACGGATTGAGTTCATATATTTAAACTAAATGCACTTTTTGTTTTTATTCTTCTTTTAATGCAAACAAAAATGTACTTCATATCTTTTGTACCTTTTATTTTGCTCAGTTACAATAATATATCTAGTCTATAAAATTCTCTTAACAGTATGTGTTGAATACTCCTTATTTTTCTCTACAGATATAATGTGACCTTTGCCAATATATTGTGTTCTGAAAAATGCATATGTTTTTTGGCTGGGCTTTATAAAATCTTTTTCATTTTTCACTTGCCTATCATGCAATAGTGTTTTGCTGTCATCTGTATAAATATGCAAGTTTCCCAAATGTAGTGTAACATTTCAGGAGCTAAACTCTAAAATTTTCCAGTTCCACTGGATTTTCTTGGGTTTTCTGAACAAAACTCATCAAGATATTTGTTTGTTAGTTACAAGATGCCTGAATTGAAAGTTTGTATGACAGTTTACATTTTTTTTCAAATTTCTTTCTTAAATACTTAACATTATGTTGTCCTTTAATAGCTAAATAATTGCTCATTTCATTGTTTTTTGGAAATCTAAGTTCTTGACAATCCGTATGTCTTTTTATCCTTTCAATAATCTCTGATGGTAATGTTAAGGATCATTCTGAAGAAAAAAAAAAGAATAAATGAATTTCTATTCAAGGTATTA